>JAOWBL010000013.1:12519961-12536449 GCA_028564865.1 Zenarchopterus dispar
GGAGGCAGGTGGACCTGGAGGCAGGTGGACCTGGAGGCAGGTGGACCCGCGTTTGTCCCGGCCGATGGCAGGAATGAGAATTAGACGTCCATCTGACAAAAAGCATCAAATTCAAAACGAAACAAGTGAAAGGAGCTGGTGAGATAAAACCCAGAGAAGCAGCAGCTGCAGCTGCGTCAGCGCCGTCGTTTCACGGCTGAAAACACGTCCTCACAGCTGTTCCTGCTCACAGCAGAAGAAACAAACAAACAAACACAACATGAAACGGAGTCCTGAACACGTCAGCAAATATTTACCTCAGAAGTCGACCAGAAATCGGCCTGAAACTCAGCAAAGCTGCAGCCGTTTTTCTTTTAATTAAAATAAAACGGTTCATCAGAATAATCAGGAACATGAAACTCTGATAACTTCAGCCGCTCATTCTTCATTCTTTGATATTTTCTGGACTCGATGATAAATTGAATTGTTTTTAGATTAAACTAGAAAAAAAAAAAAGAGCATTAGTCACATTGTTGAAATTAAAGTGGATCATCTCCGAAGGTGATTAAAACGGCATCAGCTGCTCCTTAATCTCCAGGTCACTCCTGCAGCCGCTCTGTTTTCTGAATAAGGCTTGTTTTTCTACCAAGTAAAGAGGCAACATCATTAAACAATAAAATGTTATCGATTTAGCACAAACATATTTTCAGCCTGGGACAAAGAGATGGTCGTGAGGCGAGGCGCCACTCCTGCACCCTGCTAGGACCTCCTCCTCAGGGTGGAGGCACCGCTTCACCCACCTGCTCCGAGCCACCACCTCTGCCTCCGGGAAACCGATGGGAACCCGCCTGTCAATCAAAGTTAGCTGTGCCTACCAGCTCCTCCAGGAGATCCCAGCCCAAATACCTGCAGCGCCGAAAAGGAACCGTCCAAGTTGACAATAAAGACAAAAAAAAAAAAAGACTTTAAATGGACTCAGATAAGCTGTGATGACATCAGAACTACCGACTAGTCTGATAGTTGACGAGTCATCGACTACTCAAACAATTACAAGTGGTCCCAGACTTCGGCCGCCACCATTTTGTTTACCTGCTGCTGAACTCCAGCATTTACAACTTTCAGCAGAGACAGGAAATAAGACGATGCCTCACTCTGGTTTTTTCCCGACAAGAGTCTATATTTACATTCGTTTGCCAATATTTTTATTATCGATTTTTGTCAACATATTGTTGCACCCCTAATCAGAGCATTAGTCTGGCTCTTTTTAATACAGCTTACAATTTAAATCTGATTAAATCCTCTCTGTCCAAAAAAAAAAAAAAACCCTTATATTTAGCCTCATTAAGTTTCAAGGGGTTTTAAAGATTTGGCTTCAGGAATTAACCAAATATTACCAAACTTAAAGTCTCAGATGCACTAAAACACTCAGAAAATGCAGGAGAAAATCAAATTTCTCCTGCGTTTACACAACCAGCTGGCTCCGGCCAGCTCTGTGCATCCGTCACGGTTCCCGACCCAAACTTTGACCAGCAACCAACAGAACCAGCCGGTACACAGAACACAGAGGAGCTGGTAACGTCAGAGAACATCCACGAGTGACGGGGCCCACGGCAAAGCAACATCTCCATAACTCTGAAGCCGTCTAGTTGACTGATGGACACGGCACCGACTACTGAGCTGACAGGAGAAGGTGCACCGCCACCTGACGTAGCACAGCTGGAAACACCAGCATTCCCAATGTCAATAAAGCGATTCCCCTCCTGTGGCCGTGCACTGGCACGAGCACGGAGGTTCAATTAAACGGCCCGGGCAAGATCTGACAATCGCTGGACTTAACCGTGCATGTGAAGGCCCCGACTGACTGGGAGAGGCTTCGAGGCGCTAAACCTGAAGATGATGGTTTATACTCCCCCGCCACCTGCCCGGCCAGAGCCATTTCTGAGAACAAAATGAGACATTTGTGTCGCGGCCATTTCATTACTCGCCGGCCGTGAGGTGCAGAGCAGAACGGAGCCGGCGCCCCCACGTATTAAGACATGTCACGACCACATGGGGGGGGGGGAGCAAGAGAGAGACAGAGAGAGGGGGAGAGAGAGGGGGAGAGGGAGAGAAAGAGAGAGGGGGAGAGAGAGGGGGAGAGGGAGAGAGAGAGAGAGAGAGAGAGAGAGAGAAGTGATAATATTGCTGTAGACCCATAGCCAGCAGAAACTATGACACCTCAACATTACACATATTCATTTTCATCACCTCTTGCACCCTGAGTCACCGTAATAGTACAAAAATGTGGCCAACTACCCTTTTCGGGAGAACTGAACAATCCCGACACTGCAGACAAAGATGTGTGAATGTGATATTATGGGATGCTGTGTTCCATCTACTGCTCACATGACGTTTGGGAATCTTGCTTTCAAGAACAAGATTTCTTTGATTTCATCTGCCACTTGTGGGAAACCAGTGCGCTGTTCCCGTTATGTGCTGTTGCCTTAAGTGCCCCAGACAGCACAAAAGTGAGCGTGACATCTCTGCTGCATGTGGTACCATCTGCTAAAAAGACCCTGAGGCCAAGCGGTGAACAGTCAGCAGAAATTTAGCAAAAGCAATGAGGTTATGGTGCTGTGTGATTCTAAAGTAAACCAGAACTGCATGCTTTGGTGATTATTAATATTTTACAACATATTATGAGGATTCAAGCATCGAGGAGCACAAGGGCCACTTGTGTCTGGACTTGCCTTTTCCGATATTCAGACTTTTTTCATTAGGTGGACATCTGAAGACAACTTGCCAAAGACCTCAACTGTGTTACAACACTTATACTGATTACAAAAAAAACAAACAACACAGCACAGCTCATAGCTATAAGACTGCATAGCTACAAGTAATAGCTATTATTAAAGTAGCAGCTCTATATTTGGCAGTTTGTCAGTAAAAAGTGCATTATATTTTTTATTGAAATGACTGTTTCGCTGCTGCCTGTAGCTTAGTGTCACAGAATGTACCATATTACAGGTGCTATAATAAGAAAATGTAAAATCCTTTCTAGTTTTCCTTAAAGGCAGAATTTTCTGTGAATCGCATATATTCTTCTCAGTTGTTAACATTTTTGAATAAGAGGATTCTGGGCCAGTAGATGAGTTGGAGCTGGCCAATGGGGAATGGCAGTGGCATTGGACTTTCAGACACATGTTTCAGCTGGACAGGCCGGGACACTAGCTACTGGGTGAACACAGTTGCTGTGCAGGTGGAGGAGCCTCCACCAACTCAAACCAGGCTTCCATCTCCCTGCTGCAGATACGGTGGCACCCTAAACACCAGCAGCAACATGTGTCCCATAGCAAAAACCAGATAAAAATGTAATTTCCTCTTCTTTTTTTTAAATTGTGTTTTACCAGGCACTTACTAAATAAAAGAGACACGGATCATGGACATTGGAAATTTGCTGTAGGCTTTGTGTGAAGAAAGAGAGGAAAAGGAACATCTTCACACTATGAAAAGTTTTAAGATTTTGTGAAAATACACTGGGGAGGAAATATTGTGAACTAGCTGTGGAAGTAAAATAAAGAATGAGTCTCCAGTGAGTCTTTAAAGATCAGTCTGTGTATGAAATCATCCTTAATAGTTATGTTAAAATGTCTAATTTGCTGTTAAGTTTCAAAAATATAGTATAATTAATGACTAAGTAAGTAATATCTATATAATCAAACTGGATTTACTTAACTATATAAATATAATCAGCTTCAAAAATTTGGTTCAGACAGAGAAGCAGCTTTTAGATAATTAATCTGTATGTATTTGTTAATATTGAGTTATAAGTAGAAACTTATCAAAAAAATTATAAACTATAAAATCGAAAGATTGTAAAGTTAAAACAGGATGTCACTAGAAAGCAGTTGCATAAAAAGATAACTCTGAATGCCACTGAAAATATTTTTTAGAAATAACTACTTTTAGGCGAGCACAAGAGACGGTTCAACTTAAAAAAAATTCCAATAAATTTTAGCTAAAAGGGAAAATGTCAATGCTTCAAGCTTGGATACAAGAAAAGATCCATATAGGTGAATTTATTAAGGTTTTCCTCAACAGATGGCTTGAAATGAGTCTGTGCACGTTAATTCATTCTGGTTGATTCTGTCTCAAGGTTTTGTGTGTTTGGAGGCTCCGTTCACCAAGTTACACAAACTTAAGTTTGTTTACTTCTGTGTGTCACTTTTTTTTACTTAGTATGGAGGTCAAATATAAGCAGAAGCTCACACCATGTTTCATTCATTCATATATCATTAATGCTCATACAGTAAAATTTAATTTCTAGTAACCTTGCAGTCTTGCCTTCTTCACAAAGTGATTTCCCTGAAATCGTCAAGATATTCAATTCCCTGAAAATCCAAAACACTACGTCCAGAATACTGACTTGTACTGCCATTAGAGATCATATTTTTCTTGTATCGGTCTCTTCAGATTAGCTTCCTGGAGAATGTTGAATTTAAAGTCTTGCGTATGAAACCCTAATTAGCCTAGTCCATTTCTATCTTAAAGATCTTATTATTCCCTGTTACCACACAAAAACCCTTTGTTCCCACAGCACAGGTCGGTTTGTGGTTCCCACAGGCTAAGCTTTTCGTTATCATGCTCTTCTCCTGTGAATTCAGCTCCCGGCAGAGGCACAGACGCATCCTCTACTTCTAAAAACAAGCTTAAAGATTTTCTGCTCCGCAGAGCTTTAATGTAACTTGCAGATTAAGAACTTCTTTTTCTGTCCGTAGTAATGGGTTAAATAAGTTTACTTTTTATGCTCTCATTTTATTTTATTACTGCTTTCCAGTACATTGCTGGTGAGTGAGACAAGTTGTCTGGTTTTTACACTTTCTTTCTTCACATCATTGTTAGGTGCTTTTGGCTCTGTGAACCCTGTGGGTTGCACTTAAGCTTGAAAAGTGCTAAAAATAAAGATGCAGATTAAGAGAGGTACCCCTGCCTCTCGCCTGTGATGGGCTGGGATTGGCTCCAGCAGACCCCCATGACCCAGAAATGGATGCAGCGGGTTCAGAAAATGGATGGATGGATTAAGAGAGGTCAATATATATACTTTGCAAAATTTTTATGCCCACTCGATTTTTTTTCAAAAAAATATTTAGAAATATCTGTACGAGACCATTGTTTAACACCCACTCATATCTAAAGACCTTAAAGCCAGAGTTTTAAGTCGTAGACTTCAGACTGAGGATCTCATCTGGCCACTGTTCACACAACTACAACTAGATTCCCTTGTAAATCAACGGACAAACAGATTTTTTATTGGTTGGTGGCACAAAATAAGTCGTGCAATGACAAGAGGACCAAATACTTGCACTAATATCAAATCTGTTTGAATCTGTCACAACACAAAGATCCAGAAAAGATTCTCTCCTTTTGCCATCTTACAGCTAACGACTGACATCACTGAAGAACATCACGTCTCAACCGAAGCTCTTTAGGATGTTCTTCCGACTGTGGCAATTTGACTGTGACCCTGAAATTGTTTGTATCCAGTTATTGTGCTTGAATCATTTGTCTAGTTTACTATTATGGTTGACTCTTGCAACAACGGTGTATCGCTTAATGGCACCATGTCACGCATCATGGCAGAGGTAACTAAGAGTCAAGGAAATAGAGTATTTATTGAAGAAAAGGTGCAAGTGACCGAACAAGAATACATTTTAGAAGAAGTTGTAAAACATCTATGCCATAACATGTACAAAAGGAAAAACATACAAAGAACAAAATGGCTCAATATTTAGTGTAACTTCCATCAGAACCAAGGACATGCAGATGTTGTGAGTGATATTAGGTTGTTCTCCATGCTGTGAACAAGCATGACTGACCCGTAGAGTCTGGTTTGTTTGGATGTGCATGCACAGTTGGAAGAGGTGTGCTGGGGCACAGGTTTGTGAGATCACGAGTTTAACCATAGGTTTTGAGAACATGAGAGTCACACAGTAATGTTTAAAGATTATATATATATATATATATATATATATATATATATATATATATATATATATATATATATATATATATAGTCAATTATGGAATTATTCATATTAAAATATCAGCGGAGTCAAATAAAATTCATTTTTTGACTTCTGAACCAAACTTTTCCTTGTATGTAATTTAAATTTCCTCTAAAGCCCTCTGAATCCCCTACCCACAGCCTCCACAGGTAATGTATGAGTCAGACCCCACCCGTTGTGGTTTATTTTGAAAATTTGCTAGATTCAGTCCGACTTCCTGCCACTGTAATCTGCTTGTGGAGATTGCCAAAACTACACTAAAATAGACTTTATCAGAGCAGCACGGACAGCCATTTATGGGACACTTCTAAAACGCTCCACGGAGCTTCTAGTGGGACCACTCTCATTGACAAGAATAGCTGCAATTCACAAGAGCATCCAGTGGGACTCCGGGGTGAGAGGGCTGTGGAAAACCCCAAAAAATCATGAAGTCAGTAGGTCATATTGTCTGGGCTGATTCTCCGATACTGCACACATTTAAAGTACACAAATGAGTACTTTAATGTAACATGAATTGAATTTTATTTTGGTTTAAGACAACCAGGCTTCTGTAGTTTTCCGTTTGCTTCATAGAGGCTTTGAACTAAATCAGAACAACTTTGATAAAACAATAAGCCTAGATTTTATGTGTATGTGGGTAACTTAAATAATTTAAAATTAAACCAGATCCCTGCAGTGAGTGATGAAGAGTTTGGAAATGTAAATTTTGACACGTTTTTCTTCATGAAATTAAATCAACTGTTGGAGTATTTTTACAAAAAAAAAAAAAAAAGAATAATTAAAAAAAAAAAAATCTGTCAGAATTAATATCCGCTGTGATAATAAAGAGTTGCAGCTTTTATCAAAGATGTGATTTAATTTGCAAACTTTTAACCTACTGTGCTAATTTGGGAAATGAAGAATGAGAATTTAATTTGCATGTAATAAAATCAGTCTTAATCTTAAGAGCATGTCCTAGATAGTGAAACATATAAGAAACGAAGCTACAAAAGACTGTAGTTTACAGCACACATATCATTTATAAAAACACACACTTCATATGCTTAATGTCATGTAAATGATGTACTTTTATATGATGGGATGGCACATAAAGTAGATGTGATTATTACAGGGAAATAAAATGGACACAAATGATCCCACTGCGCATTGACCCGGCTGTATTAAACTCCACTGCTAATTATCATGAAAGCATCTCCTGACACGATCCGGTCCTGCGTGTCGCCACTTTGTAATGACACTGTGGGCTGACGCCTGTCTTTTAAATATCTATTTGGCACCTGTACTGCATCATACTGAGCTTTATTCTCACCACAGGTAACATTGTTAAATGTGTGAAAATCAGGTAAGCCTTTTCCACAGTCTGTAGCAGGTGAGTAGATTTCAGAGACCCAGGCGGCTCCTGGCGCATCAGCCATCCGTCAATATAGATAATGTCATTTTTGTTTTCTCATTTTAAGGAGAAAACTGCAGGCGCTCGTGTTCATGATCACATTTTTGGGTATTTTACAGCCACAGACTGTCAGTAAAAGTTGGAAAAAACATGCAGATTCATTTTTTTGATACAGCCTTAGTTTGCTATACATTCATAGGATTGTAGCTAACAGATTAATCTGTTATCGTTTTGAATGCCTTTTAAATTTAGATTTGAAATTTAAATGTGGCTTTCACTAAGACTGAGCTGTTTGACTGAAGCAGAAAGTATTACATTTTTCAGCAAAATAAAAGAACATTTCATAGCTTTATTGAAGACCAAATTTCAAATTTCTAATATTGGCAGCACGGTGGGTTGGTGGTTAGGGCTGTCATTTCTTTCACTGTTGCCTCACTCCAAGAAGGTTCCTGGTTCGACTCCCGGATCCAGCAGGAGTTTGTATGCTCTCCCTGTGCTTGTGTTGGCTTCTCTCCGGGTTACCCTCACAGTCCCAAAAAACCTGGATGTTTAGGTTGATTGACAGGTGTCGCAGGTGTGTAAGGGTGAATGGTTGTTTGCCTCTCCCCGTGCTTGTGGGGTTGCATCAGGAAGGGCATTCAGTGTAAAAATCTTTGCACGGACTACGATCTGCTGTTGCAACCCCTCACCTCATTCATTGCTCTGATCGGTTGTAGTACTAACCAACTGTGTTCAAAGGAAGTTTGAGAAGTAGCCTTCGGTGTTGCCCCTTGAATCAGGAGGTCTTTCGGATCAGTTTCAGACCCTACATCTTTCTAGACGTAGGTTCTGATCTATCAGGTTACAACAGTCACTTAATCTGGTGAGCATTTTTTCAAAGGTTACAAGTAAGAAAACCTACACAAATACTCTCAATAACACAAGACTGCCATTTCTTTTGAAACTTTAGATAAGAGGAACTGTTTCAGCTTCTGTCAACACTTTCAAATGCAAGATACCTCCAGACTACAGCCATGTTGCATGCTTTTTCACCAAGTGACGTTTTTCTCCATTTGGTTGCCACCTGCCACATTCAAAAATACCTATCGCCCACCACTGGCATTGAAGTATGCAGCATGAACTCTGACACAAGCTTTCCAATTGTTCTCTCACAAAAGGATAATAACAAGAAAGAAAAAAAACACCAAAATGCAACTGAAGTCTAGTGCTGGTGAGAATAAAAAGAAAACATGACGCTAGTGCCATTTCTTTCTTTACACTACTGACTGTAACGCTGTGATCCAAAGGGATTATAAACAACTCAAACAGGCAGTACTACTTCAAACAATAAAATACCTTATTAAACCCCAACATGAGTGGACCTTTGGGAAGGAAGACTTTTGATGTGTACACAATCCCTCCAGTAGAGAATATATTTAGTCTCACACTAGGAAAAAAAGAGAGAGAGAGAGAGAGAGAGAGAGAGAGAGAGAGAGAGAGAGAGAGAGAGAGAAGATCACACTCCTGACTCCATTCTTCATTCTGAGGCATATCAGGAGCCAAATTCAATAACCACCTCAGATCATAGCCCGATCCATCTCTGAATCATCCCAAAGTCTTTGCATAGCCTTATAGCCCCTCGGCATAATTTAAAACTGTCAGACTATGAACTCATCTCCGCCAGAAAATGAATGGGCTTGCTTCCAAGAACAGGATATCTACACAGAAATCCCTCAAACTTCTTTTGGAGCCACCGGATTTAACAGAATCTCAGCTGTATGTGTCAAAATGATATCTACAGGCAAGAAAAAATGGATGGGAATGATGTGAAATTTCGTACGAAAAGAGGAGAAATCATTTGTCTTGCACCTTTCAGCTTTCAAAGGTCAGAACCAGCTGCCAACTTTACTGAAAGTAAAGTCGAATACAGGTCCTTTTTCAAATTTCATATATTAAGTTGTCACAATTATGTCGCTATAGATTAATAATACTTAAATAAGAAAAAAGAAAAGCATTAAAGTCATACTAAAAAAGACTTTCAATTTAAAAGAAATCCATTTGCACAGTTAAACCCAACACAAAGAGAATATGCTTACTTTATATCCCCACTGAAAAAAGAAAAGAAATAACAAAAAAAAAGACTTGAAAGCATTATCTGAATCAGCCAACATCTATGTATTCTTGTTGTCTCTGAAATTGAATGAATGCTTAGAGGTAGGAGAATAAAAAGCAGGAGAATTGATTCTGCCACCAGCACTTTTCAATACAGTAATTGTGGTTATGGTTTTCTGAATCAGCCATGGACTCCAAAAGTTTGATGCTAAATGGATAAATCTTCCAAAATAAGTCATGTGAAGTCAGAAATGAGGAGGGGTTTGTTCACTGAAGCATCTGATATCTAAATCAAGTAAGTTAGTTTTTTTTTTTTTTTTTTTTACCCATAGGGCTGCACCTCTCACCTGAGGAGAGAGGGCAGCAAAGGTCACTTCTTTCATTCTGATTATTTATCATCTTTGGATCATTAGACAGAAACTTTGAATTAAATACTTTAGAACAAAGTGAAGCAACTTATCTCTTTTATGCTGACTTTAAAGATTAGAGGCAGTTTAGATGTTATTAAGCATGCGGTGACTGGAAATGTTTAGCTTGTCCGGCTCTGATCGGTTATGAGGCAATGAGGCACTGGCAAAAGCTGCAAATGCACAGGTGAAACATCTCTGGATAGTTTGGTACCTCTAGAAAAAAATTCAGTCTGCACCTGACCGATTTATCACAAAATACAAGGATCTATTATCTATTACATAACTATAATTCCTTCTCTGTTGGATTTTGACCAAATACTTCTGGGCAGGTGTTTGCATGTCCTGTAATAATTGCTACCACAGATTTATGTTTTATTGTACAGATCAAGCAGAAATCACTGTCGTCGTGGAGTTTAACTTATTTCAGTAGGCAAAGAAAAGAGTCCAATTAAAGAGTCTAGTCCAGCCATAGGCTTTAGTTTGACTACAGCTCGACTATATGCCACGGTAATACCTCAATAAAACTGTGCGTGTAAATGTACTGATTCACTGGTGGCTTTGAATGTCATCCACAGTAATGCTCCAGTTCACTTTGGCGGTTGAAAAGAAGCCAACATGCCAAAGACCTCAGCTGTGTGGCAACAGTTTAAACTGAGCAATGACAAGACAAAGGCAGTCTGCCAAATACAATGTGGCCTACGTCGGTGGCGCAACAGCCCTGAAAAATCACCAGGATCATCAGTTTAAAACTATTCACCTACTAAGTACAGGGGTTGGCGCTCTGCTTTCTCAGCTACTTGTACTTTGGACAAATGGCCTATGAAAAATGAAATGAAAGTCAAACAGGATCTGAATATCCGTGAACACGATAACTACTTTGTGTTTATAGAAACGAAACATTTCAGAGTTAAATCAACCCTCGTCCAATTATCGGATGGTAATGAGCATAAATATTAAATAGGGACCACAAAATTTAGCAAATAATGTTTAAAAAGGACTATTTTTACATATCTGACATTGTCCTCAGGTTGCTGCCATCTTAAGACCATACCAATCAACTACCACATGTTAGGCATGCTACTGGCAATCGATGCAAAAGGAGGAAGCGGGTTCTGTTTCAGTAGAAGTGGGTCAGTACTTTGACATTACATTAATGACAATTTGCTTCTTCTCCTTTTTGTTTCTATTGACAGTATTACGTAAGATTTTGACATTCATTTTAGAAGTCAAAAAGCATGGAAAGTTTTATTTGACACCGCTTATCCCTTTTTCTGTTTAATACCAAAAAGGAAAAAACATGGTGAAAAATATGTAATTCATAAAACTAAAAATACAATAAATATAATAAAAATATATATTTCATGATCTCAGACTCTTAAGGTAAACTGATCTCATGAACCCAGCAACAGGCAGCACTTGGATATGCTGTTTTATGTTGCATTGCTCTGTGTAATTGTTGTTGTGTCTTCTTGTACAGTGACCATGGGTACCTTGAAAGGCGCCTATAAATAAAATTTATTATTTATTATATTTTTATTATTATTATTGTTGTTGTTGTTGTTGTTATTATATGCATTCCTCATTTCCATCTGCCCTCCATCAATCTGTATAAAACGCAGATCATGCCCCCTGGTGTTCAAGCTGAGGAAGTACAGTTCAATTTGGGTTGGCTCAATAGTAATGCTAATATTGGTAATGTTGCTAATGTCTACCTGTTGTTGCCATGGAAGAGAAACCTATTCTCAACAGTCAACACTTGTAACCAATACTATTTAATCACATATTCAAAAGTTTGTTTTTAAAAATTCTGTTAGTTATTTGTACTGTCCTAACTAGTCCTGGATGCTAGCGCAATACAAAATACACCTGATAAGCCAAAATTTTTCAATGTACGCAAATCAAATCACAATCTGAAAAACTTGTTTGCACTAACAAACAAATATATTTTACTCAAAGTAGCCCTTTTTCACAAGTGTCACAAATTTGCCTCAAACTACTTCTGGTCTAATCTTCACGTAGTTTAACATCTGCTTGACAGCAATAACACACATCACTTACTTGCTTTTATATACTTATAAATCTCTGAAGATGCAAACTCAATACCAGTTCAACCAAACACCAAAAGATTCTATGACTTTATTAAAAAGAAGCAGCACACACAAATGCATAAACCCATTCCAGTCTGAAAAATACAATAACACCAAGAACATAAACAAAAATTAAGAGGAAAATGCAGAAACCTGGAACAGGTAATGAAAATGAACAGGGAAACAAAATCTTTTACTGCAGCAGAGAGGGAAACGCTGGTCTAAATATTTTTGAAGACCTTGTAAATGGGAGCTGGCAGGAAAAAGGCCACACAATGTTCAGTCTGTTTCAGACATTTACATTTTTTCTCATATGCTTCTCTCTGGCCTGTAAAATTATGAATTAAACTGGCTTTAGACTTCAAATATTACGCCCAAAAATTACACACAATCTTATCTGTAATCACATGTACAGGTGTAAATGATTTTAATCAAAACTGCAATCAGCTGAGTATAGTTTCAGGTACTGTGTTTATTCTTCATTATTTTCTTTATTCAAGTAATAGCAGCCGGTCCACAAACATCTGGCAAGAATAACTTAATAATGGTAAAGAATCCACCAATACTATTCAAGGAAAAGATGTGCAGCAAAAAACAGCCTCCTGCCCCCGTAAGAAAATCAGTTTTGCGCTGCCACACTTTCAAGAGTGCAGCCCCATTATTTTACAAAAACAAAAGCTTGAATAAAAAGCTGAAATCTGACATTCTGCAATTCAATTAGTGGCTGTGGGCAATTAAACATGAAATACTAATGAATTGAAACCGTGATTCAGACACAAGACAAAGATAAAAATCATAATTAATGGAGTTCCTTCCACTCCAGCCAGTTCGTTACTTCTTCTCTATCTGAGGGTATTTAAAACAGAAACACAGAGTACACATTATCCTTGTGTTCCCCATCTACCAGCTGCATTTTTAACAAAATGAACCTCTGACAATATCTTGGGCTGCAACCAGCATACTTTGCAAATGATAAAATGCACTTCAAAGAGCAAAAGGTGCCGAGGCACTGCGGTGAATCACCAACATTAGTCCTCTGACTTGTTGAGACAATAACAGGCCTCGTGTCACTTTGAACGGATTCCTCCCAACAAAGCAATGAACCTTTGCACAACGCATTGTTATTCAAGTCACAAAATAGTAGCTGAACATGAAAAAGTGGAAAAAAACGATTGAATGTGTAGAAAAACCTGTAAACTGTGAATCTGTGACATTATGACATGACTTGTTGTGAAGCTTTTGAGCTGCAGCATATATATATATATATATATATATATATATATATATATATATATATATATATATATATATATATATATAGTGAGCACTAATACAGATACAAGCATGCTGTACTTGTCATTTACTTACAGCACAGCTCAAAATGAACTTGGTGTGTTTTTGTCATGCTTCCATGACAGAAATCTGTAGCAGAAAGGCTTTACTAAGAGCTTTTCCAGTGCATGTAGGTCATTTCTCCTCCCAGTGGAAATATAGCCTGTTTTAGGATTAGGCACTATGATTCATTATGACTGAATTTAATTACAGCAAGAGGTGGCCAATGCATCCCCGGTTTTAGCATATTAGGGTCTCTTCATGCATTGGATGGTAAATGTCTAGAAGAGAAAGGATGGGGGTTGGGAGACGAATAAAAGTGGATGTGTGCGGTTGGAAAAGGAGGTGGAGGGCTTCTAGTTACTTTAGCAGAGCTGCCATTTGGACACATGAGTACAGGCATACATAAAAGCAGGTTATTGAGAGTAATCAGATTAATGTGAGATAATGCATTTCTGTATTTCCCTCAGCCCTCTCCATAGAGGACAAAAAAAAAATGGTCCGACACAGGAGGACTTCCTGCAAATGATATATCACAGTCTTAAGTAAAGAGTTGTAATAGAAAATACTTAATGCCGACATTGAACCTCGAGGTTCTGAGAAATGAGCTCAAGTACAATTCATTTATGCCAGCCATCACATGGAAATGGATCTGGACATGTGCAGGGTGTGTTTTTAATCCATCATCGTTCATGGGTTGCTTTCATGTGTTGTCTGTTGATTTATCCATATTTATTGTGTCATTAATAAGCGTCATATCAGTGACAGGTTGTCCCCAGTGAGAACATTTACTTCAGCAGTACCATTTTGATCATTTCTCCTGCCCACTTTGTCCGTCAGCATGCACTTCAGACTTATCACATCATGATTCCCAGTAGAGGAATTCTGATGACTCCCTTCACCCACATATCATATTCCCTTTTGTCCAGACAGGTACTTTGTTGTGTACCTTACCTAGAGATTACTCCCTCAGTCAGAAGGCATATATGCGTACAGTAAATTCAAGTGACAGGTGCAAGAATAACACTCTTTTGTAGGCGTTGATCCACATAGGATATTTTAGGCTAAACAGCATATGCCTGGATGAAAAGAGCTGCACCCGGCATCATCTTTCAGACCACTCCACATTTTTTGTACTGGTACTTCAAAATGAAAATCAAAAGTTGTCTGTGTCAATCACATGGAAAAAAAATGCTAAGTGTACATCTGTCCCAAACTGAATGTAATTTCAGATGGTAATTATCACAATGAAGAAACAATAATTACCTTATTGCAGGTAATTATCTGAGCGTTAAATAGTGCTGGTGTCCATAATGTGATGGTAAGAAAGCTGTAGCAGTCAAAATAAAAATAGTCTGCCTGATGTGGGGTTAACAGAGCACCAGATAGTTAAACAACTAAACCTAAACTAAAACTAACCAACTAAAAGTGCTTGCCTTAAAATAATCTGAACCTGGCGTCTTTCCAATTGTATCGCTTGCCCCAGATGGGGCTGTCTCCAACAGCTTGTTTCATGAACTTTCTTTCAATAGCTTCAGCAGTCATCCATTGACATTATGAGGTCAAGTGCCTCCATTTGGTGTGCCTGGCCAACTATCCTAAATCTTTTCCTCTTTGATACCAGGGTGGTTCCTTTGGATTCAACTTTGATTCCCAGGGAGCGGTACTAACAGGTGCAGAAGAAACTGGCTCTGGATGCCATTGGATAGATGTGCAACCAAAGAAAAGAAGCAGATGATTTTAGGCAGAGCCTCCGTGAATGGTTGTTGCTGGTTTTGCAATAAAGACTTGTAGATTAAAGGTGATGTCAGCCATTCTTGGAAAAACCTGGTTGTTCTGAATAGCACCTCTCAGGTACTGCTCCGTACATCATTGCAGAAAGCTTGCCTCCGCACTTATGTGATTGGTCCGGTACGTTCTATGTTAGCACAAATGGATGTAAATGGGACAGATACCAGAGCTGTTTCACAAAAGAGAACTGTGAAGAGTCATGGGTGGTGAGGCTACCGTTTGGTTGTAATTGTACAGAAAGAAAAAAACAGTTTAACAAGTAGAAGACTGAGAAACAGTTAATATGAAGCAAATAATAAGCTATTGCCAGTTTAAACTGCAGTTAAAGAGGTGTTGTTTTGTCGAGATATTCATCATAGAAACACAAAAAAATGTATAAGTGCCCAACAATGAATTGGCTATTCATCCAAGACATTTAGGATTCCAATGAAAAATGTCTAAATCTTTTAAAAGAAATGATTGGGCACTAATTTAGATGCATATATTCATAGGTCCCAGATGCTGAATCCTAATAACTTTGGGGCTCCCTTGAGGCTCACTGCAGATACAGATTGGACAGAAGCAGCAACAGGAAGGTTTTTAGACCCATCAGGAGGAAACTGAGAGACTATAAATGACCAATGATTTATTTATTTATTGTCTGGCACAAGAGATGTGGGGCCTGTGCACTGCAGTATCTATACAGAAACGTATCGTTGCTCTGGGGTTTAAAGCTGTGGACAAATTACAATCTTTCCTTGGCAAGAAAGTAGCACAACATCACTGTGTTATATGATAGCATAATCAGACGTCAAAATCTGATGCTCTTTGCCTATTAACTCTGCAAGGTCGCTACGGTAACATTATTTTTTTTAGGTGCTTGTAAGATTCCTCTGACTTACACTGCTCACATCCAGGTGGATTTTTTCTTAGTTCAGATAAGTATAAATTGAGTTAGCACCAAATCATACCAGAGGGTCGAAACCTTTAAGGATATTCCAGAGTCTCAGGTCAGCAACCTTGGCAAGTGGACCAAAACGTGCAATGTTCTGTTATTACTGCTCTACAAGAAACACAAAGGCTATATAGCAAAATATATTGGAATTTTGTCAGAAGTGGTAATATTATGTGTTTTTTGTTTTGTTTTGTCAACAGAAAATCACATTTAGGTGTAATCAGACCAAATTAATTATTATTATTGTTATTTGTCTTTGTTCATGCCTGTCATGTCAAATAGCCTGAACTTTGCAACGACCCACCTGATATTAAAGACTGGAGTACCTAAGGAGCTGTAGTTTGTTATTATTTAGTACTTGTTTTATCGTTTCCAGGATGAACCCATATATCCTGATAATGGAACAAATTAAATGCAGCATCTGATTAGT
>JAOWBL010000013.1:12536549-12558423 GCA_028564865.1 Zenarchopterus dispar
TCGTTTCCAGGATGAACCCATATATCCTGATAATGGAACAAATTAAATGCAGCATCTGATTAGTTTCTCTGCTGTTCTTATTAACCCTAAAGGACGACTGTACAGTTGACTGGATATGCATATACACTGCTTACTCTGTTGGTTCCTTGTACAAAAGTAGACAGAAGTGTGTGTGAGTTACTATGGTAACCTTACACTGTCTGTCACTCTGAAACTTTCACACCTTCTCTCCAGTCTTAATTTGATTCCTTTAAATCTGTGCTTCTTTTTTTTTTCTTACTGATTTTAGGTGATTCAGATAATGTAATGAGTATTAGCAGTTGAAACTCTCAAATTTGACAGTGTCTAAACAGTTTTAGTTATCCAAATAACAAATGACACGTCCTGTTTCATCTAGCTGGACTGATTTACCAACTTTGATGATAATCTAGTAACCTGTAACTTACTTTGATTTTAGCCTGCTTAATGTTTTTGTAAAATTGTTTTTAAAAAGATTATTCTTCTAACAATGCTTTCTTGCCATGAAACTCCCACCAAAATAAAATATTCCAAAACATGGTCCACAGTTTTCTTGACTGATTTGCAGGTCCCACTAGGAGCTGAAGTGCTGTAATTTGGTTTTGCTCCATCCTCAGTATGACCTCAAGCCCCAACAAGCACCTGAGGAAGTGGTGCCTGTTGGTCTGAATTTGTGAGATTATGTTTATGCCCAAATGTTTCAAGATCATGAGAATCGATCAGTAGTATGCTAGTTTAAAGAAGTATACTTACCATGTCTTGTTCTTTCTGCAATTATACATACATAACAAGTTGAATATTGTCTCCTGATGCCTATTTAATCCTGTCTAAATTGTTAACTAACAGCCTCCACAGGTTAACAATAATGTCCATGTATGAGTCACAACCAACTTGTGGTGTTTTATTTTGAAAGTTCCATTCTACTGTCTGACCTCATGTCAGCTTGATCTCTTGTGTGTCAATGACCTGGTTTAGCCACAATCCAGTGCCAAAATGGACTTGAAGCCTTTTTAGTGGAGCAGAGCAGGCGGTCAGTTCTAGGATGCTTTTCAGCCACACCTCCCCTAGTTCGACCACTCTCATCGACTAGATTACGATTAACAGCCACTGGCATGGTGCAGCTATTTCATGGGAATTTCTCACCTGGTGGGACCTGCATTGGTGGCCTAAATTCAGCCTTCTATCCACCAGGTACAATGTAACTGTATTTTCTTTGGGCTTAACTCTGACTTAATATCATTTGGACCTCACGTGGCCCATAAAACGTAGACCGTATTTGACCCAGCCACATCTGGCCACCGTGACACTTGCCAGTTTTGTAACTGAGCCAAAAGTGCCAAATGTACACCATCAACTAATCTAGATAAGTTGCTGTTTTCTCTTAGACTTAATCCAAGAGGTGATTTTAGATGGTGTTCAAGTGAAGCAAGCTGGCTTGGGAATTATTTAAATAATTACAACCCCTCCCAGCCATTTGGTGGCTCAGTGTGATAGTCTGGTATTGGTTATTGTGATATAAAACATATTAATAAATCACTACAATGTCATATAATAACTAAATGATCATTAAATTATTCCAGTCATTCATAACGTGCACATTTCTTTTATGAACTCCCGATCCGTCCAAATTGTCCAATTAGCTGAGTTAATTGTCAGTCCTCAAGCTCAACTCTTATAAACTCAGATAAGACTGTGCTATACATGGCAACCTAATTGGCTTTCTTCTTGTTTTAACACAATTATTATCCTCCTCCCTCAACCTGAAAGAAGAAACCAGTTTTCTCCCTCAGATGCATGTTTCTGAAATTAAGGCTGCATCTGGAAGTGGGGAAGAATTGGATTACAAGAGAGCTACAATGTTTGTTTGAATCAAATCGACTGGCGTATTGGTAGACTTCAAACCCTGGGTGCCATCAGGAGCAGCAGCAGGTAATACAAAATGAATCAATCTCAAAACACACACTTGACATAATGAGCAACTCTCTGAGGGTTTCCGAAGTGAAAGAGACATCATAGAGGTGGGGAAACTCAGTATCTTTATAGTCTTCTTTTAAGGAAACATTTGCGATGCACGCTTGTCCACTGCCAAATCAGGATTCGTAAAAGCCATTTCCAGGTAACCTGAGAGAGGAACGCTCCGATTTCACACAGATATTCATGTGAAATGTCAGTCCATGAAAAATGAGCATCATTCTATGATGCCTCATTACATTTGGAGGAGATGTAGCTTCGGTACACAGCCATCTGAAAAACATCTACCCCCTCTCTACATCATCAGTATTTAAACCTTTCAAATTATCCATCCATCCATCTGTGAACTTCTGCTTATCTGGTTTTCACTGTGAGGTCAGAAAACCCCCAAACTCCCTCTCCCCGCCACCTTCTCCAGTTGCTCTGGGTTAATACTGAGGTATTCCATGGACATGCTTGAAACACATTCTGCCTCCTTTAGATGTCTAGGAGGTCTTCTAATATTTGAATCAGATTCTTGAACTTCTTCAATTGGCTCTTCTCAACATGGATGAGCAGAGGCCCTTATCCGTGTCCCTCTCAGTTGATTAAACTCCTAACCCTCACCCCACAGGTGAGCCCCACAACCATGTGGAGGACAGTCATATTAGCTGCTTGTATTTGCAGTCTTTTACTTTCATTCACAGTACAGATTTTATGGTCATAGGTGATGGTAGGAGTTTAGATTGACCAGTAAACAAAGAATCTCACTTTTTGGCTCAACCTCTCTTCACCTCAACAGACCATTACAAAAGTCCATATTACCGCAGATGCTGCTCTGATCTTCTTGTCAATCTGCTCCAGTCTCTTCAAGCAAACCATAAGATACCTAAAGTCCAACATCTACTCACTCACAACCTCCTAGTAGTGAAGCATTACCGAATGAGAACTATATCACACTTGGTTGTAAATCTCTCCAATGAGATTCTCACTCAGTGACGCCCACAGGATTGGATCATCCACAAAAAGCAGAAATGAATTCCGTACAATACCACTCTGTACCCGCTCCAACCTTTTGGCTGCACCTAGAATCAGTGAAAAATAGCAGCCCTAGCTATGACCAGTCCCACCTCAAAGAAATCCAACAAACTACCAGTCATGCAGACCAAACTCCCCCTTTGTATAAGGACTGAAAGGCCATTAACAAGAGATACAGTATCTCTTATTCCCAAAGCAACGCTCGAAGGGTTATGATTGAATTTGTTTTCCTTGTCCGCAAAGCATCAGCCCCTTTTACATTGACGAATACCCCACTTTTAATATTTGCATTCAACAAACAACAGCAAGAGTGGCAGAGGGAGACTGCTAGTATTATTTGTGCAAGACGATTTGGGGGAAGTCACACATCTTGTTGTTATTCAGCATGGAGCCTCCATCCACTCCATATCCTGCATCAGCCAACTCTTCTGATGTTGGTGAATCTAGCAAGGCCAACCGGACAGAGAGACATCATATTCTGTAGTACCACTTGATAATGCCTCCTGAGTCGTCTTCCCTCACTTTAAGTCGGCTTTAGGTATGGGGAGACAATAACTTGCCTTGAGTTTACATTACTCAATGCATGTTAAAGATGGGTTCATTATTCAGGGGTTATTCGAGGTCTAATCTAAAAATGCCTATTGCTAGACAAGTTGGGCAAACTCACATGTGAGTATGAGAAGAAGACAAACTGTTCTAAATCAAGTTCCACTTTCAGTTGGACTGCCCAGGATCCCTGAAAAGACCTTACCAAGGAGGTTGAGGACTGAAATTCCCCCATAACTGAACCCTCCAGTTCTCCTCCCACCCGTCTGCTAATCTAAAGGCACTGCCCACTTTCCAAGTACTAACCAACTACTAGGCCAGTAATACATTTCTAAAAAGGTCAGCAGAACACCAGTATATCTTTTAAAACTCTCAAAAAGCTAACTATAAGATCAAGAAGAACAACTTCAACTGACCTGACATGAACCATATAAAACCGTACGCAGCTTCGCCCTGCCATACACTCTTTATCCAGCCAAAGTGGAAAGAAATGCCTGGTCATACCAAATACCAAAAAAAGACTTGGAGCTCCTTGTTATCTATTTTGTAGAGGAAAAATAGAGATATCAGAAAAATCTAACTTTTGTGTGTATTCATAATACATCCATACCCTTAGCACAGACTGAGGACTGCATCTGAATTATTCAAGATCAGATTTGTTGGGGATGTTGAAAACTCAATAAATCAGGAGCTTTGGGAAACTTCAGGAACCTTGTGTTCACTTGTAATTTTTTTTTTAAAAACAACAATAAAAAAACACTGGGAGACAACATAAAATAAAACACACAACAGTTTCAAACCATTTCATAGCTATCTCAGCTGCCCACATTAATTAATATTTAATGGAGTGAGTTTTGGTGCTATAACAAAAGTATTTACAGAACACGCAGTTGTCAAAGTGATGTAAATCTGCTTCTGGTGAGGCATTACCACCATAAACTTAAAGACAGTGGGTGGGAGGTTAGACAAAGCAAATCTACTACTTCATGTCATAAATCGAGTTTCATACAAACACAACTTATGTGAAAAAATATGAGATGTAAATATCTGTTTTGACCTGTATCTCTCTTTTTCTCTCAACACTAATTGTACATCCTTTTAAGCACTAAGTCTGGAGATTAACATTTCAATTTAATAGATTCATTATGTCAACTTTGATGCTTGTTTCTAAGAACATTCGGCAATGGCTTAACTCGAGACTGACAGTTTGAAAAGACCTTTGAAATCTCAAAGGAAAGAACAAGGAATGTTTGCATTCTGGAAGAAAAAAATCAAATGCTGATTTAATAAAATGTTTTCATTCTAATCATTTGCATGTGATAGGATTCTAAACATGATTCAGTGAGTAAAGGGGGACGGTTTTCAGTACTGACCAGCCAAAATTTCTCAGACATCATTATAACCATCTTCACATCCTTCTCCAAAAAGGAATTCTGTCACTTATTCCTTAAAGAATTCCTGCGCATGTATAGCAGCCTCAAATAAGAAAAAAATGGGATAACATGGAAAATAATAGATTTACATTTGCTAAAGCTTTATTCTCTGATTAGGGATTGAATACTAATAATGTTACGTGCTGGAGAGGTTGTGGCAGGACCCAAATGCAGGAGACGAGAATGGCAGGAGTACAAAATCAAAAATCCTTTAATGAATGCAACACAAGCATGGATCCAATGAAACTCAAAAATAATGTACAGCCAAAATCAACTCAAAGCAAACAGAAAGTATGGACTAGCAAGGAGCAAGGGAAAGACAAGGCAGTATATACAAACAGAACTTAATGAGACACAGGTGCAAATAATCAGGGCAGACAGGACCAAAGGAAGTCTTACTATGACTAGACACAAGAACACAGACTTTCAAAATAAAACAGGAACTAACCAAAAACTAAACCCACAACAAATAATCTGTATGCAATTAACTTTACGTGAATTATCTTAAAATGGAAGTACCTTGTGACAAAACTGGTGTCTAAGTCAGATGAAAAAGAGACCTGTGTAATCACCAATGATTGATTCTATTGTTCTGATAAGTCCATAACGTCCATGTCACACCTGACTGGAAATCTGAAGAGCCTAAATGAATTTAAATGTGAACCATTTGAGTCTTTGTGAAAAAGCGACATCAGACCAATATTATTAAAGGAAAAATAAATACATAAAAAACTAGATCAGCGAGCACACTGAGGACAGATGGAATCTGGTCATATTGAGCAGACCTTATCAGAACATACCAAGCGTGAGGAGATTCAACTGCTTCACTGTTTTAAGAAACCAAATGTCCCTTCTTAAGCGATACACAGTTTCTTTCATGCAAGTATGAATATCATTACCCCAAAAAAAGTTTTGACACTTCTGACAACTCTGCAATAAATTACAGGATTTCTGCAACAACAGAACCTACTTAGTTATACATAGTCAAGGAATAAGTTGTGCAAATTTTATCAGAGCAAGTCTTGGCCAGACAACGGTAACTTCCAGGAGCCTCCCCCTGTTGCCAAGCAACTGCTCTGAGCCAGGAAACAGCCCAAAACACAACCAACAAAATAAACAAATGAGAAGAATGATGTTCATTAGTGAGCCTTCGTGGTGATTGTCAGTGGATTTTGTTACCTTGCCATATTAGCTGTTCCACTTTTGTGCCTGTGGTTTCATATAAGTGACAAGTGTTAGTCTTCCCACACAAAATACAAACAGGGGACAAGGGACTTCTCTGACTTTGGCATTTATTCCAATGATTAAGTGTTAAATACCCTGTTTGGTATCATTTGTTATCTGAATTTCATCATTGGTGCATTGTCTTTTGACTCCATATAAAAGACTAATATAGAAACTTAGTTTAGTGTAAAATAAGTGAAATCCATTAATCCCATGTTAATTTTCAACATTATAAATTGTAGTTCAGTCAGGTCAATTGTTATGAATAAAACTCAGTTAGTTAAGTTATTAAGAAATGCCTTTGAGGTTACTTTATTATTTTTAGTGCTGGACTACAGCGTTAATGAAACTGCAGTCCACGGCCTGTTATTGCCTTAAATCAGCTTCTGCTTTAAATTACACCTCTTTGACTGAGTATTTGGATAAAAAGATATTTGTTCTTTAGACCCAGATATAAAGATATCCAGACATCTGTTTATTAGGTCCAAATATACAGCTATATGGAGATCCAAATACAGACTTTTGTTTGTTAGGTGGACTTATGGCATTCAGCCTTTGTCGTTTAATGTAAACCCGAAGCTCTTAACCCTATAAAATGGTTTTTGGGCTTTCCCTGTGTCCTGACCTTCCCTCTGGAGTTTCAATTTTCCAAGGAATTTCAAGGATGCAGTCAAATTTCCAAACCCGACCACTAATCTCGACTCATTTCAGTACAAAGAATAAGTCTGATTTACCTTGATTTAACTTTAAGTTCCAGAGGGCAGTACCAAGGGATGCAGAAGAAACTACCTCTGGAGGCCATCAGATCGACATACAGCCATAAAGAAATGGAGGATGTGTGTACAAATATGATCTTGGCTCTCCTGCAAGAGTTATCAAGTAAACTTGTATTCCACTTTCAAAACCCATATTAAAACCTATTTTTATTCTTTGGCTTTTAACCTCAGCGAGACTTAGATTTCTTATTAAATCCTAGGCATTTTAATCAGTCTTATTGGAGTTGAATTCAAATTGTTCTCATGTTCTGTTATGTCATCTTTTTTAAGATCCATTTTTTGCTTCTCATAATCCCTTTTAGTTCTTAGTTTTCAGTTATGTGCAGCACTTTGTTTCAGCTGTGGTTGTTTTTAAAGTGCTTTATAAATAAAGTTTGTATGGTATGGTGTGGTGTGGTGTGGTATGGTATGGTATGGTATGGTATGGTATGGTATGGTAAAGTCCTGACCCCACCATGATTGGTTGGGTACATCCTCTATCAGTAGAAGTGGCTCTAAATATGATAAAGATAGAGAAAGAGAGATGATAGAGAGTTTTCACAATGTGAATGATTAATGAGACGAAGATTTTCACAGTCAAAGGAAAATCATGACAAATCCTGCTTGAGTTAGGGCGTGCTGACTCATCCATGATCCCAGCTGTGGTGTGTAAGGTTGGAATTGAACAAGTCTGACAATATTTTCCCAAGTCTTTGCATCACAACATAATAAAATATGTTTAACATCATCACAAATCTTTAGTATTGTATCATTAAAACTGTCCTCCTATGGCATAATTATTACAAACCAACAAGAGGACTGATTGTTGTTTCAGTCGTGTATATGGTGACCATGCAAGATCTGCAGTACTTACAGCCTTTGATCTGTGACTTTGGGTCTTTTGATGTGAAACAGCTTTATATATTGGGGTTTTTAAAATTCTTTTTAAGTTTTTGCAACCTTGTGTAGTGACTCTGTTTACTTCCTGATGTAGCCTCGAACCCACTACAGTCCAGGTGAGAGCAACTCGAAGCATCAACATTGTTCTGGCCCGCTCATAACTATCCTCAAGTCTTGTTTTAGCTGCCGTTTTCATCCTCTTTGATTCCCAAGCTCCGAAAAAAGGCTTCACCACCATCCCACAGGCCCCTGAGAAGCCTCATGAGCTCCCCACTATGTGAGCTCTTGTGCCTGGGTAAGAGCGCGTACGAGTCACCCCCTCGCAACCCCCGCCTCTCTTTCTTGTCAGCTTGAATCAGCCTCCTCTCCGGCTCAACAAGCTGCTCTCACCGCTCCCCAGCTGCTGTGCCGGTGTGTTTGCGGCACCAGCAAGAGTGAGTAGACGCTATTGAGCCTGACCTTTGCAGCGGCACTTTGTGCTCTATGATTGTAACCCGTTTGACAGTGAACGCCACACAGAATGATAATGAAGTGGTTTGCAAAGTAGCATGTTTTCCTCACTCCAGTGTAATTATCTGCGGGATTACCCTGCCGAACGCGATGTATACTGTTTGATTATTAAAGTGAATCACTAGCAGGTCACAAGTAACCCATGAAGCATGCTCATAAAAACATCTAATGGCAATTAGTGTGAGCAAATTGACCAAAAGGGATTCGAATCATACTTCAAGATTCAGCAGCAAAATGAAAGAGACTTATCCGTCAGGAGATGCTCATTTTCTTACGACTCATTGGGGTTCTTTTATTTGTATTGGAAGAAATCCTTTTGTGAGTGTGTAGCAGAGGAGCCCCAGCTAATACCGCCGGAACGCAGCTTGAATTATAAGTTGAAATAAGTCCATCTATTACTCGGATGGTTAGTCAGACTGCCAATTTTGAGGGCATCTCTATAAATAAGTACGATTCAGCAGAAGGGCCCTGCCTGTGCTGAACAAAAAAAGTTATAGAGCTGAAAAAGAAGAAGCGCTCCTAAGCGAGGAGACTTAACGCATTAACAAAACAAAGATCACAAACATCGCCTGCGCACATGGCTTATTCAGCAGATGCTTTGCAAATATTTAGTCACATGAACACCCTGCAGAAAACGTTAATCACGTCGTGTTTACCAGAACTGCAAGTGTTTGTTAAGTGGCTGACTTGCCGTGGCGTTTTGCGCTCCTCTGAATATGTGTGTCACCAATTTGTGGTGGAGGCTGTTCAGTTTGAGCTTCTTTAATGTATGTTTCCACTGGCGTGTTGTGACTGCAGCTGATTCCAGGCCAGCACACTTACCCGGGGCCGGGTGCCAAGGCATAATGAGACGTTTGGTTGTGAAATTCAGAATCTGACAGAATGCATTAAAGCCAAGCAGACTGCAGATTTAAAATGAGAAGCCCGGCCAAAGTGATGATTCCCCATTTCCTATTCACTGTATCATATTTCCTTTTGCTTCCAGCCACACAACTGACCAAATTGTGCAGAGACTGTGCCTTTTGTTTGGGAACATAGTTCTATTGTTTGTCATATTAGATAGCCGGACACATCTGACAAAAGCAATTACTGCATATGCCATTCTGGCACTTTTTTGCTTGGAAAAATTGTGGCAAATTTGAAGCTGAGAAACCAGTTGCGGCTGCATCAGGATTTTTTATTGCAGAGGCTACATGAAGAATTCACTTCTATTAAGGTCATTTTCTTGACATGGCAGGACCTTTCATGTCACCCGAGGTCGGGGCGTCCCGCCCAGATGTTTTTACAGCAGCTGAGTGCCCTTGTGATACCAAACGCACACATCCATGCACACGGTCTGTGTGACAACTATGATCTAAGTGAACAAATAATATGACAGCCTCTCCAGCTCCCAGGCAGCCTGTTCTTCCTGCTGAAAGTAAATGAATCAAATTGTCTATGTTTCTGAAAGAGTTGGCTTGAGGTCAGATGTAAAGATGCAGCCTGTCTGACTTTTTACACCCTTGCTGGTATTTTTTTTTTCTGTGTCCTAGACCAGTAGAACAGTAGCACTACAAAAGCAAACAAAACAAAAGATCAATCAATACACGTAGGGAGAAAAAAAAATCAAAAAGGGAGCCTCTTAGAAAAGAGCTGGCAAATGAGTTTGTGTATATTCCACATGGATAAGCAGATCTCGACTACACATCTATGAATAAGTAATCAGTCTGTTCACATACTTCAGGATTTACTAACAAGAAAAGCAATCAGATACAAGAAAGTATAAAAGAAAAGGGGCACTTCAAATTTCTGAGTCAGACACTAGCCTCTTTTTTAAAACATTCAAAAGGCCAAGAGAGAGCAAGGACAAATCAAAAGATGATGGCCGAGGTCCTAAAAAGCAACTAATTAGACATAGCCGATGTCTGGAGGGACACAGGTTTTACAGTGGACACTTGGACCAGAAATGACCTTTAGTTGAACTCCAGCACTGTCACAGATATACTTATTCTGATTTAGCGGCCTATGTTCCCCCCCAGCAGCATCCCTCTGGCAAAATAACAGAGAGGGAAACAACAGGACAGTCAAATGTGTCCTAATTCCAGATGGAGACACTAATCCAGTTCAGAGACGGCAAGGAAATGGGCTTGCGGGAGCAGACCCAGCAAATACACGAAGATGAGAATGATTATCCTACAGATGAGCGGAAAGATGAAAACTAATTTAATAATAACACCAGAAAATTCTCCAAGATAACGGGGATCTAGAGACCAATCCGAGACCCATCTGGCTTGCGCTGCACGCAATGGTGCCATTTTCTCCAGCCGGTGCTGAAAACCGAGGCGCAGCGTTACAGGGCTGCATTAGATTACAAAGTTTTACAAAAGAAGCATTAATGTTTTATTTAAAGAGAATGATTTTGGCTCCTATATAACATGAGATTTGAGGTACTTATTATATTTCAGGGAAAACAAAGTACTTTTAGCTTTCCAGGTGATGTATTTGACACCTGAAGCTACAAGTTGCTTTATAATAAAATCTATAATCAAGAGTTGTTCGTTTTTTTTGACAACTTAGGTGATTTATATGGCGAGATATTGTATTTTTCTTCCTTAAAAAGGTTCCTGCTTCTTCACAAATATGCCCTGCTTTACCTAAAAACTGTATTTTGATTCACCATTGCTCGTTATAAATATCTCCTCACAATCAGACTTCTTTTGTGGATTTGTGAAATTTCCGTTTTTAGATCGTCACTCCAGACTTCAACCAAACAATACAATCAAGAATCCTGACACAATAAAAAACCAGATGCAATGATGACGTCACCGATACCTCGTAGCTGGACTTGTTTTACTTCAGTTTCTCCTCTGAGGCTGATGCTATTACAATTGTATGGGCTCTGGATATTTGATTGTAGATCACAACAAATATTAAAAAAGTGGGTGAGTCATGGGGGTCTCATTCATGATGTACAGAAGAAATGTGGTTCACATATGCAACCTTGAAAGTGTTATGTCTACGCATGTGTGATTGGATGAAAAAAGATACATGTACACTCCTGAAACCAAGAATAGTATGAGACTAAACAAATTACCCAAACTGAAACCTCTGTCCCAAACAAGTCTCCAGCCCTGCACTACAGATTTAATTTTTAATGACAATAGCATTATGAAAACTTCATTTTAGCCACTTACCTTACTTGCTTACTCTGTGTCCTCCCCTCAAAGCAATCACAAGGGAGTTTTCTTTATCTTTTTTTAAGCATCAATTTAATGTCAACTTAAATAAATAATATCAGATTACTTTAAGGAAATGACCTGTAGCTTTTGCAGACTCCTATTCCATCGTTTCAGCCAAACCACAACAGTATCTTTTGACTCCCGTCTGTATATCGCTTCACAGCATGAATCAACAATTGTAAAATTAACTAACTCACACAGGTACAGTGGTCGTCATGGCAGAGGCGACTAAGAAACTCCAGAAAGTCTCTTAGTCGTTTCTAGTTGACGAAGCCAGAAAATGGATAGTGAGAAAATATTTGCCAAATGTGAAATAAAATTGATCTGGTTTAGAAATTGCATAAGATCCCTTACTCTACTTTTAAGAAAAACGGTTTCCTGGGAAGAGGGGGGGTTGTTTTTTTGTTGGGTTTTTTTTTTTTTGTACATTAAAGAGACTGGAAAATAGATTTTGATGCCATTAAATCTCTGATAAAAACATCAAGGCCGTTGGTGCCTAATCAATAGACTTCTTTCATTATTGGCCTCGATCCATGAAGAAACAGCAGTGTTGCTTCATATTGTAAAAGCATGTTTCCCCTCTTTGTTGGTCCACATTAACTATGTCAGTTGTGCGTTGCTTTAAATCTCTTTGGGAGGGTTTCATAGTTGTTTACCTGCCAAAACAGGCATCACTTTGATGTATCTGCTTGGCCCTTGGCAGTACACCTACTGCACAAAGACACATTTGTGTAATGTATACCTTTCCCAGAGACTGATTGCAATGCAAATTACCTTGTCACATCACCACCAAAGTTGAAACTAAAAGTGCACAATTCTGAGATGGTATGCTTCAACCCGGCTGGAATAAAAAGCAGACGGCTTTCCCACACAGTCTGCGAAGTGTCTTTTCATGCGTTTTGCATTTTTATATAGGACAATGAGAGAAACTATGCTGTGTCCCAGATTCTGCAGGTCATTATGTTAACAGGTTATTGATACCTGCGAGCAAAAGGAAATGGTTTTTAACTAGAAACAGATTCGGTTGCATATGATAGCCTTGTTTTTTTCATGCTTATGACACATTGGTAGAGTGTGATAACACTGACCCACTAACGGTCACGGATCACTTACCTTGCCAACATAGAGGGGTTCATTTCCCGTGTACTCCTCCAATACGAAGAACTGGTTCCATACCCAGCTGCGTTTGTGCCTGTGCAGAACCTCCCAGGGGTCTGGATCAGACTGCGGGGACTTCTCCAGCTCCCCAGAGCCGAGATCCAGCCCCCGGCAGCCCCTCTCCTGCAAGACAAACAGGAGCGCCAGGAGAGCCAGGGCTCCGCGTACGCCTGAGTAGCACCAACCCATCATTTGGGCCTCCCTCCAAAAAGCACTGAAGCCAGAAGAGGAGCAAAAATTAAAGGGATTGAAAAAAAAGCTGAAATGTCAAAACCCTGAGGGTTTTGACAGTCCTGACCTCGTGTTTCAGCAGAAAGCAGGAGCAGACAGACTCTGAAAAAAGCTCATGGGTTGAAAACGAGTCAAGCTCTGCATTTTGCCACGTCTCTCTTCTTTTTGTCCTGATTGGAGACGGAAAGAGGGGTAATTCCTGCCACTTTGGAGCCAGAGAGTTGACATTAAAGCTGGCTAAGAGGGTCACTTGGGACCGGGGAGGATTGAATACAGGCCTTTTGTAACTGGCACCTATCAAAAAATAAAAAAAAGGAGAGGAGGGGGTGGGGGTGGGGGGGGTGAAGAGAAGAGAGAAAAGACCATCAGCAGAGCTCCCTCTACAAACGCCGTTTCTTTACAAAGCAAGTAATGGGTCTGCTGATGCAATGGTAATGACATATCCAGCAGTCGTAAAGAAACTGGTCAGAAATGAAGTGACTATAAGTGTAGTAAATATAATGTTCACACACACTCCAACACACATAAAGAAAATTGAGCAAGGTCAAATGTTAATGAGAGTAAGATGGAGGGAAAATGACCAAAGTCTTATTGAAGAGATTTCACACAGAGTGAGATGATGAGGGGTGTGCAGAATAACAATAACACCACTCAATTCACAATTACCTGGGCTTTACCTCACCAAGGTCATTATTTTGTCAAATTTTCTGTGCGCAAATTGGTAACGGTGGAGGGACTCGCCACTCCACTCTAACAAGCCACGCGAGTTCCCATCACCTGGATTAGGAAAATAAATAGGAAGCGTCGGGAGGGCGACAACCTGGGCGTTCCTAACCCCGACTCCGATGGGCGGCGTGCCGGTCGGCCTGAGCACACACGCGGTGGGTGGCGCGGGGGTGGGGGATCCATCTCTCTGCCGTCGCCACGCTGTGACAGATCCCCCAAGATGCCAGAACATGACGACTTGTCAGAGTGGAGAGACGCATCAACTCCTGACAGATAATGTTCTTCATGTCACAACACATCTTGGCAGGCCTCGGGTACGCGAGCAGTTACATAAACGTCTCTTATTATCTGTCTGATTTGAGGAACAGCAATAACCTCAACATAATCCCTCAATAAATGTTCCAAAAGAGGTACATGAACTTCAGAAGCTCCACCAGCAGACAATCAGAGAACTGAACATTTGACCAGATGTATATTTATTTCCTCTCTGACCTCTCTTTGTCTCTCCTGCGTGTGGAGTATTGGCAGGGCCCTGGATGAGGAAGGTAATTGCTTTGGCATGCACTGACCTCCTTCTTCCCACACATATCCTCCACCTCTCATTTTACTTCCTCTCCGTTCCCCCCAGCAAAATAAAAACAGCTCACCACACACATCCTGTGGAAGTGATTTGTTGTACTTCACAGGAAAGTCATTAGCCAGTGCTAATAATTAATACGGGAATAAATCAGAGCCGCATGACTGTCACCTCTGCAGACACCTCCGTGTTTTGGAGAGGTATCTTCAACCATGTGCTGCTTCTTTTTTTCTGTATTTGGTTTTGGTCAGAGTGCAAGAAGCTATCTTGAGCTGTTTTCACAAAATAAAAAAAAATGAATAATGCACCAAAAAAAAAAAACACGTACGGTCAAAGTCTATCTGAGATCTTTTAATGGTAGAGGTGGGAAGTGGAGCAGAGCTGGCCGCAGGGCAGCACATCTTCACAAGGCAGGTTGCAGCGGCCGGTATCGAGGGAGAGGAGATCGGTGAGAGGGTCAGTTCTGAGCCAAGCGAATGCATGTCATTTAGCTGAACCCCAAACACCAGAGAAGACGGGAGGCTGTTAAAGAGTGCGGATACAACCGTGAGCTCGGTAAACCAGAATAACGAGTTTCTGCTGATTTGCCCTCCAGTTGATTTTTAAATTATTCAGTGTGTCCTGCACTGATAGAAATCAATGTTTTTCCAGTGAAGTTAAGTTGCTTGTCATTTCAAAAATTGAAGCGCCACATCTAAATGAACTGCTCGACTGGCAAACGCTGACAGAGACATGACGAGGGCGTTTCGTGAGAGTAGCTCCTCATAAAAGGTTTCATTTCTTCTTCGTGATGCTGATTAGCAGGAAGCGGTGCGCAGCGTAATGCATCACTGGCATGAAAGAACTCAAAAGAAATAAAAACTTAATTAAAAGACAAGAGAAAGTTCTTGTTTTCTTTTGAATTTCAAATGTATACCTGCCTGTTATTGTTTATTTCAAAGCAGATTTCTATCCAGGGTGGTCAGCCTGCCAGTTTTGGTGATAAACTCTCCAAACACGTTTAGTTTTCAGTCAAAAATAAACTTTTTGTCCTTATTGTTTTGAAAAATTCAGATGCCACCACCAAATAAATTCCCAATTTTGTTGACTGGGTCCTTGTGTGCAAGCCTTTCAGAGTGGTCAGAGTCCACAAGGGACTGCCCACTGAGACCCATTTCTGTTCAGAGTCAAAGTGACGGCGCTAAATTAAGTGAAAATGTGAGATAAAGCTGTGAATGTAAAGCCTCCCGGTCCTCCAGCGACTCTGTTTCTCTTACACACAGGGCTGTAATCCCATTTGCCCGTCTCACAACAGGATTACCAGTGCCACGGCGCTCAGTAACCAATCACACGCTTACTCTGATCCATATTCTCTTCCATCATTGAGAGCCCGGGCCAGAAAACACTACACAAAAGTGCTCCGAAGTTAAGTTGATTACAGTTTGGGACATTTCATAAAGACATATTATCTTGGCAAACAGAGCATTCTTTTTAATTTTAGTCAGTCTGCTGAAGGAAACCAACACATAGCAAAGGTTTGACATGTTTTTGAGACATTTAAGGGTCTATTTGGGATTTTTTTTGAAAAAGACAAGCTGTGCAGTTTTTTTTTGCATAAATAGCAACATTTATTGATTGCTACTGGTGTCATGGTGGGGATACTGAAGTTCGATGTTTTCCTCCGGGGCTATTTACAACACACACAGACCAGACTCTTGCTGCCACAGGGACTTGAACTTGATCCCTTTGGCTGAGGGGTGGTCCTCACTCTCACTGATTCCTTCTTTTCCAGCTCAAATTCATTCGAATTCCCCTTTCGTCTCCTCGCTAGTAGATCTGAAGCAGGCTGACACTCACTACGCTACACATGCAGCACTGAAGGAACAGATTACACGTAGGTAAATGTGAATCTGATACCTGTATGGGTTTTTAAAGTCAACTGCATCTAAAAAAGGATGCTAGACTCACAAAGTGAAGTTCTGTCTGCTGAATTTATGAGTAATTTGTGGAAAATGTTCTTAAAAGTCAATGTGATTCATGTTTGTGTTTGTGAGGTGATGATTTTAAGAAGTTATTCTGCACCCTCATACACAGATTTATGCCTTTACTTTGCTTCCAGCTACATAATATAGAAAGATATTTCAAATCGTTGATGAAAACTACATCATTCTGCTGACTTTAAAGCATGCTGGAGAGAAATACAGGTAGTAAATCACAAAAAAAGGGCAGTTTTGATTAAAAGAATGAATTTCCACTTGCAAAAAAAAAATCCATCTATATAAGTGGTTTGATCATGTACATTTCTGTCCCTTTTTATCCTGGCTGCAGTTATTAGTTTTATTAATTTCCTTGGAACGTGCAGGCTTGCCTCAGCTTCAAATAGAGCAGGTCTTTTAATTTAACAAAAGTCTTTATTCTTAATTTGATTGAAAATAAGTTCATTTTTTGCTTTGGGCGATTTCCTTTTTTATTGCACAAATGAAATTAGATTTTTTTTTCTTTTGCTCAGTTCTGCTCTGAGCATCTCTTTGCAATGGAAATCAGCAGGTACCTGGCTCACTCCTGAGACCTGGCTGCTTTGACCCCCCCGTTAAGCATCAATCATAGCGCTGTCAAAACCTGCATGATGCAGGAAAAGTTCGCAGAGCGCACCTGAACCGGATCGATGAGAGAGATTTTCCCTAATAAAGACACGCATAAAAATGCGAAGAAAAGATTGCGCATCTTCGCAACTTTAGGGGGAAAGCGCAGCTGAGGACGGAGGGGAGGGTGGTGGCAAATAAGCACATGAGGTGGTATTGGTGGTGGGAGGCTGGGGGGGATTCGGACAGTAAACATCCCTGTGAGCGACCGCCGCAGGAAACATGTGTCCGTGGAATACTAATTACAGGATAAGCCATGGCACAAACATGCACGGATCACGCATAAGCGGAGCGCAAATTGACCAAGACGCAGAGGGGGAAAAAATGGAAAACTCAGAACATAACTGCGTCTGCGCTTTGAAATCTTAAGATTTACTCACCCACAGAAGAAGTTCACAGCGACAAAGATGAGGTCTGCTGCTCAAAGTTGAGATTTTTCCTCCCGACTAGGCTCACGTCGAGATGCGGAGTTCAGAAGTTGTCATGGTGAAATTAGTCCTGATGGAGGAGCACGGCTGCTGGATCGCGCGTAAATGCTCATCCTTAGTAGGGATGTGGCGACTCTGAGTCCTCTCACTCCCTCTCTCCTTCTCTCCCTCCCTCCCTCATCCTCATCTATCCTGCGCAGTGCTGCCTGTGTGCAGGGAACCCCAGCTGCAGGCTTTTTTGGGTTTGTAAAGCGATTGGGGACGCGCAGCACAGTCGGAACAACCCCGGACGAGACAGGAAACCGCTCTGGTCCGAGCCAAAATCTTCTCACTGACTGGAGGAGAAGATATGGAGCCCGTCGAAAGAGTTTGACCGAAATAAGTTGGCGAGGAGAGAGCCAGAAACACACGCCGCGCTTTTGGCACAAGGAACGAGAGAAACCGAAATCCGAACCTGCCAAGTTTTTGGCACCAGATGGCATGTGTACTGGTAAACGAATGCCTTGGTGGTGAGAAGAAAATCAGTGCAAAATTCTTGACATCTTTTACCAATGAGAGAAATCCACCACCCTCCTCCCACCAACACTTCACCTTGAGAATTAATTAAATCCCCCCAGGAATTTTCTTGTATTTTACACACTTCCATTGTCATGCAAACAATTTGGCTGGCAGATTTTTTTTTTGTGTGTGTCTATCATACACTATAAAATACCCATTTGGTCCAAATTTACAGCGAAACTCCACACTTGTGCTCCAAAAGTTTTGTTTTTTTTTTGTCCAATTAGCAGCAAACTGAGCTCCTGTGGTGACAGAAAAATGCAGCATATGGCTGGCCTCTCCAAACTACAGCACCTCTACACCCTTACACCAACCAGTATTGCTAATTAGTGACACAAAACATACAATATACACCAAAAAGTAGTTAACAAAACACTTTCTTCTCAGACCTTGGCAGGACCTCCAACTTGGTCCTTGGAATTTGCTTCGGAGCTGTTAGTTTCCACAATTTATTTATTTATTTTATTTTTTTACAGTTTAAACACCTGCTTTCATATTTATTTCTATTTAAGAGTAAATTAGTCACATATGGATTAACTTCTGATTATTTTTTATTTTTTTGAAAACAGTTGTATTCCAGTAGAACAGCTCCTTTTGTCTCTTCTGCTCTGCTATTTAGGAAGGGAGCACTGACCCAAACTAATAGAAAGAGCAGCCTCTGTCTGTCATACCTGGAAGAGCAGCTGCCAGAGTTGAAATTCAAGACACAGCAGGTAAAAATAAGCTACTCTGGACAGTACAGGGAAAAAAGACAGACTGTAGTTGCTGGACACAAAAGGCAAAGGTTGGACTATGTCGAGACAATAAAAGCAGAGAGAGCATACAGTAAACTAAATAAGAGCTCAGCTTAAAGGATGTAAGTAGTGCAGAGGGGCAGAGCGAGTGTGATAACAGAGGAAGAGGTGAAAGGGAGGAGAAAAGGGAGGCTTATTGCAGGAGAAGGAGGAGGGGTCCACAGCAGTTCAGCGGTGAGAGTTATTTAATTAGAGACTGACATTGGGAGCTTGGCTCGTCAGCTCTTCGCCATCAATCACACGGTCAGGAGATGCCTGAGGTTATGTGGCCAGCGTCCCGTTCCCCCTCCCCAATCCCACAGTCGGTCCCGGCATCTAACTGCTATGCCTCGATTACACACCCACCACTCACTGCAGCCCACACCCTCCCAGTCCAGACGCTCTGACCTCTGCTCACCTGGTCTACAGTTATCTGCTCCCCTGTGAGTCTCCACATGATGGGTGTTTTTTTCACAGACTAACAAGAAAAACAGTGGAGGGATACTGTTGCAGCTGATGGCACGTTAATGAAATCTGACCTCCAGGGACAATAACAATAGGTTTTTTTATGTGTACAACCATGAAAATCGCATGAAAACATTTTTCAACACAATGAGATAGAAAAAAAATGTGTGAATGTTTGAGCTTGCACACAGTTTTAGCTGTACTCTCCAGTAAATTATGAAGACTTAAAAAGTTTGGCTAATGGTGTAAACGTGAATGTTAATGCACATATGTTTTCCCAACCATTTTTCAAAATCAGGTATTGTTTTTTTTTAACCTCACAAACAGCCAATATCCTTCTATGTCTTTGTCCTGTCAAATATTCAGATCCAGAAATCCAGATACTTTTTTGTTAGTTGCAGTTGAAATGTCCAGCTGTGCATCATCATGTTAGCCACTTAGCACTAATCCTTACTTGACCTCGGAGTTGTGAACAAAGGCCAGCAGGGCCTTATTTTGAAGATAATATGTTGCGTTGCACTCTCAACTGAAATAACAGATCACTGCAGCCGACTCTGAGTAAGCCTGGTTGGGTCTGAGATGAAACCAAACTAAAGCAGCAGGCAGGTACCATGGACCGTGGCTAATGGTTGCTACCTGAGCTAACTGGTCAACGGTAACAGGTGGAGCAGCCTCCACCTCCAGTTAAGCCACCCTCCGGGTATTGATGAACTTTGCCAAGACCTTCACCAGGACCCAGCTCTGTCAAGGCTTCAGGAACACCAAGGCTGCGATCAGTTAGCTATGTATTGGCTTGTCAAGGGTCCACCTGATGTTTGATCTGAGCTCTGCAATCCGTCTTTTTAGCTCCATCGTTTCAAATGTTGTTTTGGTAGCAACATTAATAATGAGGATGGATGAAAAGATTCAGTCAGAATGAATGTAAGGTAACACTCTTTAGCATCACAAGTTAACATGAATGATGTCAAGCTAAAATAGCTCAATTGTAACTGACCTAAGTGGTCCCCATGCTTGATCGTTTCACCCATTTGGCCATTTTTCATTAACCAGCGTTCTGGCAAATTCTGTTTGGCAACCTCCCTAAAAGAGAAAATCAAGCTTGAAACTGAGTCTTCAGAAAAGCTGTGGGTGACATCACACAGAGTTTGAGCAGTTCTTCATTAAAAGTCTTCAGAGACTACCACAGCTCTCTTCAGACAGAAAATTCAGAGAGAATTTATGAACTCAAAAAATTCATCAGCTGGAACTTGAAAAAGAAACCAGCAAGGCAACAACACTGACCAAGCTACAGTGCTGTCCATAAACCAACTAATTACCTTTAAAGATCATAAAAAGCTCTTCAACTGACATTTTCATTGCAATTGTATTCTTAAAATCTCAGCCTTTGGAAGTAAGCTTTGACCTGAGATTATATGCTTCAGAAAAACTGAAATTATGGCAAAAACTCCCCGTAGAGTCAGTCGGGAGACCCCGTTTAACCAATCAGTGAAAATGATTTCAACAAGGATTGATTGTTGCCTTTTGCCCGCGAATAAAAATATACTGAAGAAGAAAGTTTTCTTCAGCAAAAATAGAAAAAAAAATCCCATTAAGGTGAATAATTTAATGTTTTTGTTTATACATTGTAGTGAACTCTAAAAAGTCCTAACAACTGATTTCCAATGATGTAGAAGCCTGACACGACTAAAAAAATACTTTGTGTCCACTGTAGTTTCTTTTATTTTGTTTAAGTGCATTAATTGTTATTTTAAACAGTTTGAATGCTGTGACATGTGATAAATGTATAATATGCATTTATATCTCCCTCCACCCTGAGTATTCATTGTAATTTTCTATCAAGGCTCTGTCATCCATAAAATGGTATTCAGGTCACCTGTGGAAAGGTAGTGGGTCTCATGGGTGCCAGTTCTCGGTTTCAGTCCATCCACATTACCTTTAGCCACAAATTTAAAAACTAAACAAACCCACATGCGTTTGTTTTAGCATTCATGCAAACCTAATGTACAATGATGTCAAGGAATACAAACCAATAGATCTTGCTTTGAAACAGGAGATAGGGTTGATAATCAAAGTAAGTGCAATATGAACACATTAATGTATTACTATTTTGACACCATTAATCTAAGTGAACTCAAGCGAAGGATGATCAGACAAGAGTAATATAGATCACATCACTGTTTATTCAGAGCAATCCAAATGAAGAATGAATGAGTTTTGCTTTCACCAGAGTATGTTTTTCGTCTTTGTTGAGGAACACTGGACCAGCTCTTTCTTGCAAGGATGGTGTATGTGTGAGTTTGCCCTATCACACTCATGTGTTTGGGGACTTGGAGAAAGCTTACAACTGTGTCTCTTGTGTTGTCCTGGGAATAGGGGAATATGGGAATATTGGGTCTTGTGCAATGGGCCATTCTGTCCCTGCACAACTGGAGTGAGAGCTGGTTTCGCATTGCCGGCTGTAAGTCAGACTCATTTCTGAAAGATGTTGGAGTCCATCAGGACTTCCCTTTCCCACAGATTCTGTTCACAAAATGTCTAGTCGTACATTTTAGCCACATGGGGTGAAGTTTTTCCAGTGCTAGTGGCTTAGGATCGCGTCTTAGCTTCTTGCAAGGAACGTGGATTCTTATGGTCTCATTGAGTGGAGACCTCCAGTCGCTGGAGCTATTTGCAGCCATGTGTGAAACACCTGCCAAGGACCAAGGCTGAGATCATGATCCTCAGCTGGAAAAGGCCGAATTGCCT
>JAOWBL010000013.1:12588166-12610212 GCA_028564865.1 Zenarchopterus dispar
AGGATCAGGATCTAGCCTAATTGACATTAAGATGAGAGAGAAGATTGAACAAATAGGGTTTGTTTGAAAATAATAAAGTCAGTGTCTGGGGGGGAGGGACAGATTTTCACCTGATTTTTATTAATTCATCTTTTCCTTAGTTCTTAGTTTTATTAGTTCATCTTCTGGTTATGGTTATATTTCCAGAGAAAAAAAAGCTAAGTCTGTGAACGTGTCCCACTCATCCAAAGATGGTAGCACTTGAAATTCTATTACTGGTTTTGAATTAATTTGTCTCTTTCATCTGTCAGAGCCCACTGCAGCTTCTGTTAATGACTGACGGTGACAGCAGTGTTTCTTGCCCACGTGAATAATAAAGTAATGGGGGGAGGAAAAAAAAGAGTCTCACAATAGCAGCGGCAAGAAAATAGCACAATGCCTTATTAGGCAAAAGACTAAAATGAAAAGCTCCATCTCCAAGATTCTCAGTGGAAGAGAAATGGTGCTTAAAGTGAGTATTTGCAAAATATAGTACAACACATGGTGGATGAAGGCATTTTTAGTGACTTAATACTTAGAAATGAAGATGTAAGTAAAAAAAAAAAAAGAAAGAATCTCACAAAATCTCTTTGAGGGATAACAGAAAACTATTTGTGCAGTCATTGAGGATGTAAAAATCAATGAAGTAAGAATTAATTAACCAGGATACAGAAACTAAGATTTTTAAATATGTACTTTATTATAAGAATATGTGCCGTTATTTTGGCATTGAATTTCATTGTGAACTATTCCCACAGTCATGCACTTTTTCACATCCATGCATTAGCTTTTGTTCCTCTGAGGTCAGGTTGCAGGTTATGTCTGGATGTATACCTGGACTCATGCCCTGCTGCCTCTCTCCCCCCAACCAGAATCACCTGTCGGTGACTCTGATTAGAGTCCTTTTCAAATATCGGGGCTACTCTCGGTCTCTCAGAGAGAGTTTTGTCATCAAGTGGAGGAAACTATCACTTTCCACAGTTCGTGACCATAGTGTAGGGTCAGAAGGTAGATCTCTAAAAAAAGTCTTGCCTTTTGCCTCAAACCGAGTGAGGTCCACGTTACTGCAGACATCTGCCTGTTGATCTCCTGTTCCATGCTTCACTCCCTGATAAACAAGAGCCCCAATATTTTTAAACTCCCACACTTGAGCTAACACCTCCTCCTGAACCTGGAGAAAGCATTGCACTCTTTCCCGACTGAGAACCATGTTCTTAGATTTGGAGGTGCTAATCATCATTCCTGCCACTTCACACTTGTTGGCAAGCAGCTCCACTACAAGTTGAAAATCACAGCCAGAAGCTTTTAAGCATCTGTCTGCTGGAAGTTTCTGAAACTTTAAGCTTTCCACAGGTTTTCAACAGATAAGAATGAGATATCCGGTTTCTTTGCTTGTATTATGCTTGTGCGCAGTATCCCTGCCCTTTTTTGGGTGAATACGACCTACCAAATTTGACTAGCGATCATTAGAGTTTTTGAAGTTCATGCTAATATAAAAGCTGTTGTACAAGACAAGCTGCTTCATAACTAGTTGTCCAAATCTTATGTCACGTCAGGTGAACAATTATTCAATGTTGATGCTGAACTATATCAAAGCTGAATTATATCAAATAACGAACGATTCCACCAAGTGGTCAAAGGTGTTCATATACTGACTACTTCTTGACTTTTCTTTGATGAAGGCCGACCATTCTTCTTTACTGGCTGATCTTTACTTCTAGTCATTGTCCTGTTCACAGAAGCAAGACCTTCATCCCAAACTTGTTCCCACACTTGGTTACACATTTCCCTTTAAAATGCTTTTATAAATCTCTTGATGTCAATATGCCTTTAATAGCTTGAATCCCTCCAGAACCAGATGCATCAAAGCAGCACCACGGCATGCTACAATCTCAGCCAATGTTTTGTTGCAGGTGTAGAGTTTTTTTTTTTTAAAATATGTCACCACCACACAAACTGAATGGATGCGTGCAAGAGCTCTGCTTTAGTTTCCTTGGCTCATAGAACATCCATCTGTGCATTACCTTTACCTGATGGTTCCCACGCAGGGTCGCGGGGGTCTACTGGGATCTATCCCAGCTCTCTTCAGATGAAAGGCAGGAAAGATCATCAGTCCATCACAGAACCACATATAGACAAACAACCTCATACACTCACGCTCATTCATGTGAGCTCATAGGACATTATCTCAGAAACGCTCTGGTTAATCTGTCAAAGTTTTTGATGACATTTGTGTGGCCTGTTTGTTTGCGGCTGGAGAAGAGTGACGGAAAGAAACAATCCACTGCACTTTTTCTTAAAGGTAAAAGCTGAAAGAAGAAGAAGTGTGACTTGTTTGTGTCTTTCTTCCAGTCGTGGTACGCTCCTTGGCCTTTGACTGCAGAGGACTTGGTTCAGTGAGCAGCGAGCTGAAAACAATTTCTCCAGGTCAACCTGAAACTCTTTACCTGAACCTCTTGGGCCCCCCCCCTTTCTCTTTCTCCCACCAATTTCACAATTGGTACTAAACCTTCACAAGCTTCTTTTATTTTTACTTTTTAGTTTTTTATTTCTTTTCTTTCATTGCATTGAAGGCTGAATTTTGCTACATAAAAATGTGATGACAAAATCATCTTATCTTTTACTTCTTCACACATGGTGGAAGCATCTTAACCATGTTAATGCTAAAAATATGAAATAATACACAGAAAATCCTATGTGTTTAAAGTGTTTATAATAAATTGAAAAGAAATAAATTGGGAAATATTATGCATTTATTTGTACTATTATCATAAACCTTCTTTTGTTATCATGGGAGCCGTACAGAGGTCTTAGAAGTTCATGTATGAGTTATGATACACCCAGGTTTATAGGGTTAAGTATTTTATGACTAACTTCTGGCAACTTCATGAAATTCACAGAAAATCTATGATGATTCCCTAAATAGCTTTTGAACTTATTGTTTATTTTGAAAATATGTCTGTTACTTTTAGGACACCTTCTTGTCTTTAGCGTTGTCCAGATGGAGTAGTGAGATATAAATGAAATATCAGAACCTTTTCTAAAGATTGCCAAGGTGAGGTTAAATAGACACAATGATTAACTTAAAGTTTGAGCTTGTCATTAATTTATTTTAAAAAAGGACTGCATGATGTCCACTGGAGGTGAGACATCTTGTGGGGTCCTCAACTGTTGTAAATACAATTGACAATCAGCAGCAAAATGTCTGTTTGAAAATCCGACATATCGTTTCTGTTCCATTGGGAATAAAACATGAATTTGTGAGAATGGAAAGTCATTGTATTCTATTTTTATTCACATTTTACACAGTGTCCCAAGTGTGAGTTGCTTCATTTTTGGTGTAAATTCTGCTTTTCTTTGTTTTTAGGAACTGACTTAAGCTCATCATTAGGAAGCCAGTGGTTTTGCCACACATGGTTTTTGTTACAAAATCAGTTCAAACCATGGAGGTCTTTTGTAGTTGTTGTTCAATACCTTCAGATGCCTCATTAAAATATTCAGATTATAACAAATTGGTTTATTTGCATGTAGTATTTCCACAATATTTCAAAATCTGTGCTTATACTTCACAGGTGCTAATTTTTCTGACCAGAAGTGTAAAACAGAACTCAGCTGCGCTGTAATATGTGATTGGTCATATAAAAGAAAATAATATTTTTTCTGTTTAGAAAAGTAGAAAAAACCTAAGAAAATACACGTTTAAAGTGTAAATACTATAGGATTGGGTGAAAATTTAATTGCAGCACTTTCAGTCCTTTTATAGTGTATAATTATCATATTCTCAAGTCTTTATGGTTCATTAGTGGGTTATTACACATGTCACTGAAACTGTTGTACTGGTGTGCTCTAATATTAGTTTGTTGCAATCAGCTGCATAACTCAAATGAGTTGAGTTATTGATCGCAACTGCATTGATCTCAAATGCAATTTTTGAAATTCCTCATGGAAGCAAACACTGTTGATTCTGTGTGTTTTGATGTCAGGGAGCAAAGACGACAAGTTGGGTTTCTTTTTTCCACAAATATACACATAAATACAGCAGCTGACTTGTAATTAGCCGCTGTGCAGCCATCCTCAGTCGCCTCATGCAGCTGCTCTGCACAAGCCCAAACACAAGAGGGGAAGGCTCTGCATTTACTGTATTCATCTAAGCAGTGGACCATTTCATGCTGCTAATGCCATCACTGTAACCAGGGAGAGGCAGGAGAGGGGGAGTCTCCTCCTCAAGCTGCGCTAATTCGGCTCAATTGAAGGAAAATTGCATTGATTTATACTGTGGGTGTTGTATGGCCAGTGGTGAGGACGCCGAGGTATCCGTGACTATTCAAAAAAACATAAAAACAACCCAGCTGGGTGCTTATCCACACTCTAGAAAGACGAAAAAGAAGTAATTGCTTGTAGTTTAAATTGAAGCCTGTGTAGTTACAGCCAAAGTTATCTCAGTAGTGTCTCAAAAAGAAGAAAAAAAAAAGAAAAAAGAAATAAAAAAAAGACTTTGGTATGGAGATGAAACACAAAATTACAGTGGAAAGGGAGGCATTCATCTCCTAGTGGCAGGTTTGGGCGGAGGACCCGGCACAGGGGTGAGTCAGCCAAGCAGTTTAACCCCTCTCCAATTAGCTGTGAAAGTCCTTTGATTTTGATGCGCCGCCACAGACCAACAGAACAGTACATGTCCCTCAACCCTCATTATACCGCAGCCTAATTTTCTGACATAGCTCGCAGTATCTCCCCAGATGTAACACTTGTGTTAATTACCACCACAGAGTTGCAGCTGAACCGTCTGAAGGACGGTTGGAGAACGACGGAGAGGGAACTGGACTTTGGTGAATCTGAAGGGAAACTGGAGTAAATGTGTGAAAGTGAATCACAGTGTAAATCATCATCACGGCACACAAAAAAGAGGGGCTTGTGCAGTAGGAGAGCATGCTAATTAGATAGCATCGAAGTTACTACTTGTTCTACACCGATGGTCATTAGGAAGACTGTCTTTATTCAGCAACACTTGCAATATCTCTGTGTGCTCATGAAATCTAGGAAATGTATTTCTTTTTTTCTGATTTTTAAAGTCTCACTGTGGACTGACACCTTACATGACACAGCACATCACTGATCTCAAGACACCTCTGTAGTGACTGAGAAATCCTGAACCTGTTCTGTGATTCAATCAAGGTGACATCTGCTAAAAGGAAAAAAAAATCCATTTTCATCTCAGCTGTGCTATAAAGTAGTTCCTGGCTGCGAATGGTGACCCAAACACAGGTGTTTTATTATTTAAAATAAAAGGAATGGATAGATGCAGCAAAAAGTCAGGGCAAAGAGGACCTCTGGACCAAAAAACTGAAAAGCTCATGAAATAAAAAACAACCAAGAAAAGCCTTCTTTCCGTCTTATCTTCCCACTTCATGAAAGTGCCAAGTGCAGCTGCTCTAGAAAACACCTATGCAATTACCTGCAACTTCACAGGAAAGTACATCTGATAGCTTGCTTGTAATGGGCTTTGTACATGACTATTTAATTATTGCAACAACGGAGGTGACGACAGCTGTTCTGAGGAGGTTCAAACCTGTCATTACGAAGAACATAAAAACTAACAGGAACAGAGATGTATGATGCAAAGAGAGAGTAAAAACACAAGCAATGACCTCTGAAACCTCTGAAGTCTGTCTTCTGTTTGTTCATGGTCTTTGTTTTTCAAATGATGTCAAAATGAAACTGTGCGCATCTCATGTGAATGAGAGAGACCAGACTCTTAACATCAGCCTCTAGTCATCATAATAAAATCAGTTGTGGGGTAACTTAATATTTCCAGGCTTTCCTCTACAAAAGGGTGCAATGATCCGTCAATTTAGATTAATACATTGATTTAACCATGCAGTAGCATCAATACATGTTATCAAAGGGCGTTTTGTAGTCTTTTTTTTTTTTAATTAATGGATTAGATCATTTTTCATGTAACTGCACAGTTAAAGCCAAAAATCAAAAATATGAAATAATATTGTAGTTACTTACTGGTTGGAGGTGATTGTGTTCAATCGGCGTATGATATTGTTCCAGATTGATCATTGGCTCCTGATTTGAATTAAATTAACATCCTATTGTGGCAGGCTTTAACTCTGGCAAACGTGATCTCGCCAACAAGTTAAGTGGCGTAATATTATATTGTGATAAAACATAAACCCTTGTCAGCTACTTTGTCTGGCCCCACGTAACCCTAACCCGATCAGCTAAGTCTTCTACCCAACCCAAATAGAGGAGTTGCAAACAAAATTCTTTATTAACAACTGCAGGAATTCAAAAATTAACACAAAAGACGGACTTTAAAGGGAAAGCAACAGATGAGTGGGTAGGGAGGGAAAGGACCAGCAGGGAGGAAGAGAAAGACAAGACTCGTGCCGTTTCTCAATCTGTGTCCTTTTGTGTACTCGTGCCTTTGTGAAACATCGTCATCATGTGCAGCCAAAGTTTTGTTCCAGTTCTCGAGTCCGTATTTCAACAAGTCCGGTCCAGATCCCCGGAGGAGTACTTGATCTGCCCATTTTATTGCATCCAGTGGAGACTAGTGTAAACTAATGATGGCCAAGTATCCCAGAGTGTATCTCACACCAACAAGCAAAAGTAATACAACATATAAATACAAATGAAGTTATAACTTTATTTTTGTTTAGCACAATGCAGTTTTGAGATATTTTCATGTGAGGATATCATTATGACTTCATATTTGGGATAAAGTTATAAAGAATACGCATATTTTCACATTTCCCCCAACTTCATCCAACATTTTCAGTTTTTTTTTTCTTTTCACTTCCATCGGATTTTATTTATAACACAGCTGAAATACAAAAAAAAAAAAAGACTGTATTGCAAGAATACATCCAGACATTACTAAAACTGAGAATGAACCCCATTTTTCTCTTGCAATACATGATCCATTCTCAGTTCTAGTAATGTCTAGGGTGTTTCTTTTATAACTAATTAATATAGAGATCTTTTTAATATGTGTTTGCCTGTTAGCTTAGCTGTGATGTTGTTAAGTACACAAGTATACAACTGTTCGAATTGCAGAAAAAGAGAGATGTGTTCTTGCCAAAATCGATTCCCCCAAGTCCATTCTTGGTCATAAGTGCCAAAATTAAACTACCCAAGTACACAGGTCTAAACTTGGCATAATTGAAATTAAGAAATAGCCAATATATAATGAGATGGTTGACAAGATAGAGGTGGAAACAATCAGGTAAGATTGTCTGAAGGAAGTCAAACAAGAAGTGACACACAAGGAACCAGACTTTGAACATAAAACAGGAAATAAGTCAAATACAAGGCCAAACCAGAAGCACCAAGAAAGTATAAGAATGAAAAAAAAAATTCTCACAAAAACCCTTGATTACACAGGATGTTCACTTTGTTCCACTAAAAGTACTTGTTAAGAACTCCAAGGGAATATGAGAATCTCAAACTTGTACATTTTTGTTTATATAAGAATGGAATGACATTGGGGTAATGACTAGGAAGAATTAGTTCTTCAGTAGTTTTTGTTAACTGCTTATTTCCATGAGAAGAATTAAAGTGATGTATTAATGTGGCATTGCTGCATGTGATCACCATTTAAGATATAAATTGGACCATGGAGGAAGAAAATAGTCTCTGTTACTCTGTTGTCTGGGAAATGCTGAGAATAATTTATTCACTCCCCTTAATTTCTTTCAAAATAAAAAACAATTAAAAGCAGAATCAGTAAATCAATGTCTTTACTGAAATAGAAATTTGTCAAGCAGGGCCAAGTGACATCATATTTCATGTGTTAGTATTTCTTAGTTCGTGAGCATAATTAGATCATATTAGGACCTTTTAAAAAACATAAACTTAATGATTTTTTTTTCGACTCAAGGCTTCTTCACTTTGACATTTTTTCTTTAAAATCAAACTGAAGTGTGTTTATTTCTGTAAATTGTCAGTTCTTTACCAAATGATTTATTTATCAGTGATAAATAAAGATGAAAAATAAGATTGTTGAGATAGAGATGATGTAAGTGGTTCTCCTAAAGTTTTCTCCTTGTGTTTATAAAATTTTCAGTTTGAGTGTGGAGCCCTAATGATAAAAAAATAATCACAAACCTTAAACCATTGGGGATCCATTCACAAGTAGAAGAAATAGGAAAGTAGATAATATCCAATGATCTCAAAAGAATATAGCACTAAATACCTGATTTAAGTGAGTCATGCTTGAAGAGGATTTGCTGAAATTGTTTAAACTGGTTTAAAAATGTTCTATCTCAATGTTTCTCAAAATAAAACACATAGCTTTGGCATTTTTCTGGACCCTTTACTCTGAAATAACAGTCCCGTATGGATAACTTAACCACAAAGCAATTAGGTATTTCACCAATGGCTAGATAATATATCCTTTTCACTTCCTTGTTAATAGAGCCATAAAAATTCCGCATTAATTTAGCCAACAGCCTATCATCCCCACCTACACATGTAAAGGTTTTGAGGGTTAAAATGGCTGTGAATTGGCTAAGGCCTGTAAATGAACATTTGAAGTGGGGAGCATGCGCTGGCAAGGTTACTAGTTTCCAATGACTATGAGAGGCCTGTCCATTTATGTAATATTAAGTTTTCACCGTGAGGCCCATTTGTGTCCTGTTCCTCTGCACATTTTATCTGATTTACTAGGCTGCGCGTGTGCCGTGGCATCTATTCATCTGCGTTTAACATCTCCAGGGCCACAGGTTCACCTGCTTCCCCACGCTCCCACTGGAGCTTATTAACCGTTGTCACTAACGGAAGCACTCCTAGTTAATTACATAAATGGATACGTACACGCCAGAATGTGGAACATCCTGGTTTTATCTCCTAAATCATTCCGCATAAATCTGATTTGACGTCCCACAAGCAATGACTCCAACAGATGATTACGTTGCTCTTTCCTGCTTCTTTGAAGATCTTTTCTGAGGCTGGGCTCTCTTCCCACACGCTGTCTTTTATATTCAGACTTAAGAGTTTAAAATAGTATAAGCTCATCAGAAAATTCCAAAATAAACACATTTATACATATGATTAGGATAAAAAGGATTATGTGGAGAATATACAAGTTTATGATGATCCCTGGAGATTTTAAAATGGCACTTCTGTCTGATAACCTTCTTACAATCCACTTGTTTCTCAGCTTTTGTGTATATTAATTTAATATTGTGTCATCTAAAAGATTTTTCTAGGTGATTTACACTACAACTATTTAATAATGCAGTATCATTTCTTTCCAGAAATAAACATAATTTTATTCAGTTACTGTATTATTGAATTGGTCTTTTGATAGTATTTTGATGCCTCTCTGGTCCTGCTATGTCACACCAGCTCTTCTGAACTGTGGACTTTCTACTCAGAAGAAGTCTCCACTAAAGATACACGGGACTCCACACGGCAGATCAAGCAGACAGGAAGTCAGGCATAACAGAGTAAAGAATCCTGCCTATATTAAAATTAAACACCATGAGCGAACTCCGACTCGTACATAAAGATTGTGTCAACCCCCGACGGCCAGAAGTAAACAAGTCAGAGGGTCTCTGAAGCGATTTCAGCCACGTATGAGAAGAGTTTCATTTTTGAAATTGAAAAGCACATTTTATTTCACAACACCCATTCTTTTTTACAGAGATAATGCCAGAAAGGATGAGATATGGTAAGAAATATTGCTTTTTAAAAATGGAATAAAGTGTGATTCTCACAAGATCTCAAAACTTTCAGGCTGAGTTGTAATCTCATGACTCCAAAAAAAAATAAGTGGCACTAGGAAGCTCTCCACTTCTGTAACTTCTGGCTCACATGTTAAAGGTGTCAGTAGCGTTACTGTCCATTGACTTTGAATGGTGTGATTTTTAAGCATTGCTAAATTAATTTTAAGCATCACTGAACTGAAGTGTGGGGGAGCTGTCGCTTTGGAAGACTTCAGCACAGGCATCAGTTGATCAAACTTCAACCATACAGTATAGTGATGGCCAAAAAATGCCCTCCCCTGAGAAAACTTTAAAAAATTATTTTGTTCTCACAGAATGCTATTGGTTAAGGATGCCTAATACATAATACACTGTTTTTGGATTATATCACAGTATAATGTTACAATACTGCCTTACAAAGTGCAGATTAGAGGTTTTCTCACCTACTTATCCTGGTTCATTTTGCAGATAAGAGCTTTTGTGTACATGGTGCACGGCCAATAATGGACAAAATGGAGGAAAAACTGATTATTTCAGTGAACAGCTAGAGATTGTGATCATATCGGGACAAAAACTTCTGAAATAAAGCATGGGGAGAAGTGGCAGCAACAGTGGGTGAATCTGGTATGCACTGGTGACAACAGTACGGGTTGGCACCACGTCAGGTAAAATTATCTAAAGCAACATTGTTATGTGTCACCAGGGGCATGATCTTTTGATTGGCAGCAGAGAAAGCCAATGGCAAGCTGTCATCAGATTTGCTGCATAGCGCTTAGCACATTATTGATCTCTGATCTGTGGAGCTCATTTCTGATGCTGCCACTGAAATGGCATTTCCAACAGGAGGTCCAGTTGGCTTCCAGGCCTGCTCCTTCCTCCCATTTGCAAATTGGTGCCTCACAGTACAACAAAAGAAGAGGCTTTAAAGCACTCCTCTAAAAACTGACATCACAGTGGGTTTGGTCCAGTTCTTCTTATACAGTCTGTGATCAAACTCTGCAAACACCTAGCACTCTCAAGTGGGAAGAAATTCAGTGCATTGGTTACTGGTTTGAAAAGTGTTAGAAAAATGTCAATGCTAAGTGTCAGATACACCCACCCTCACCTTTAATGTTCATGTGTGGGTGCTCGGTAGCACTTTGAGTGGGACCTGAGGCCGTATGAGGAGAAAAACTGCAGTGTAGCCAGACCACTGTGGGAACCAGGGGTGATTCTTTGCCTGCCACTAATCTGAAGCCACTTGGTTTAGTTTCAACTCTAAAATTATTAGAAAGCATTAAATTGCCTCATACCTCCCTCTGTTTATTCTACAGAACTTATGTCCACTAAAAAGCTCATGTAAAACCAAAATTTCACACTTTTTGAAATGATCCAGGGCAGCCAGCGCTGAAAAGACAAAATGATCTAATTCACATGTGCAAATAGTTCTGTTAACATAAGCCAAACACATTGTCCATATGAGCTGGTTCGTCACAGATAATGAAAACTTTAAAAGAAAAAGTTCTTAACTAAAGCACTTAAAGTCTCATGCACTTCACAAAGGCATTTGTTTCTTTTCTAAGCACTGCTTTTAGCCCACCTGTCTAAACGTATCTAAAGGGACGTATCTAAAGGGACAAAAACCCAAGAGGATGCAAAATGACCCTTTATGAAAAAGGTTGTGATTGTTTTCTTTTACAAGTGGGACCATTTCCCTCTTACCCTAAAATAATGACATGCATAACCCACTAAAATAATGAAAATGATTAAAATAAAAAATGCTGACAACATCCTTTGATGCTTAAAAACACAAGTTGCTAAAAAGTATAAATAGAAGTCACAGGAGATATAACTAAGCTGGTGCCTCTTTAATCTCACTTGCTTTCGAGGTAAAAGACAAGCTAAAAATATTTGTATCTTATGTTAATCATGACTTTTTTAAAAAAAGCACATGCTTAGAATGCGTAAACACACTTCCCCTGAGCAAAACATTTCAATAGAGCTTTCAATATCAGTGATTTTTTTCTTCCCATCAAGTCCACCAACCAAATGACAATAAGTTTTAGCATTTCTTTAGAAATAAAAAAGAAATAGCAGCAGACAAATAACTGGGGCTGAACAAGTTTTCAAAGTGAACTTTTTCTAACCTTGTAGGCAAAAATCAATTATTTCCTTTAAGCCCCTTGGTGCTCAACACCTCCCTGCAATCAGAAAAGAAAAAGAAAGAAAAAAAGTCAAAATGAATTTGATAAATGTGGTTTACCTTATGAGAAGCCAAGGTTGAGATCCAAAAGATCAAAGAATGAGTGTGTGGGATGGGTGAGGGTGAAAAAGAAAAAAAGAAAAGAAAAACACTTCTGTTTGTGACCAAGATCCATCGAAATATTTTGGATAATTCCAGAAAGGAATGGATTGCGGTTGTGTTCAAGGTCTTTTCTCTTCTTTTGTGAGATATAAAAAAAGAGGAGAGTAAAGATAAAATTCATGCATGATTATGAGATGGATTTTGTTTGACAGTCTTCCAACTGTGCTAAAAGATCATGTCCTTCGTCCTGCTTTGCTGCTCGTGTTAGACGTGCAGGATTACTCACACTGAAGACCTCACTGCTTCTGCTCTAACTATTTCAACTGTTATTTTAACATGATATTAATTCAACATGAATATTAAAATGTACAATGAACCCCACTGGCTTGGATATCACATCGCCCCGTGGTGGCACCTTCTGCTCATTTTCAGCTCCTGTCATGTACAATGACAACGCTGTCATTTATCATGTCATTGCAAACATCAAGCAAGTGAGGAGTTTTGTGAAGGATGGAAGTGACATATTACATAGAGTTTTAAAAAAATGCTGGGAGCAATAGCAAAAAGTCAGAAAAGAAAAATCTGCCACAGCTCTTTCTCAACATTCAGGGTCACCTGATCTTTTCCACCTCCAAGAATGCATCTGTTTATTATTTCATAGGCACCAAGATGAGTAAATTTGAGCCTTGGATGTCTGTGTCCAAATTTAGAACAATATAACTGCTCATTTTTCTTGTCTAGATGCTCTCTGTGAGGTAATATTTCAACAAAAAAGGACAAAACTGTCTGCTTCTAAAATCTATTCTGTACAGCCCCCTCAGGGAGAAGTCAGACATCAGATTTTTCAAATTGGAGGCCTGTAACATTTTAAACACTCTTTGTGATCATAAGTTAGAGAATCTGTGATGAAGTAATGCAGGAAAGCCTCTGATAACCATTCAGGAACCCTGCTGTCAGTGAGAAGGAAATAAAATGTTAATCATGTCAATGGGTGTAAGTGCAATCAGAACCAGTAATGTGCCATAACAAAAAAGAGAAATATAAATGCAGTTGCTCGCAGATGTTATTTACCAAGCACAGATCGATGGTTTTATATTGAGGTCATTTCAAGCAGTTCTACTCCTAAATGTCACTTGGATTGTCTTGTTCATGGATATGGTCGATTTTCACACATCTGCCAAAAGGAAAAGCTCCTCAAATCCTCACAAGATCTCAGTTTTATAAGCTTCATGAGTCTATATGAAGGTAATTTCGCTGTTGACGGAGCGAGGAGCCTCTTTACTTTGCCGTCTCCATTCGGACTCGACTGCCCGTGTGTTTTGGAAGACTTTGGCATTAGCAGTTAACACCTGAAGGAATCTAATTAATGAGGGAGCAGAGTATTTAATCACGTCTTATGAGTTCGCATTACACCCTGTACTTCATTTATTAAAAGTATTATGACTTTAAATAAAACCATCATTCACTGTCATGACTCTGGCATTTTGTTCCTACTGAAGGTCTAATCTTATAGTGTAAAGAGTTTTCACAGGAAGCAGTGTTTTAAATTTGAGTTAAGGGCAGAGTATTTAATATGCATAAATCTCCATGCATTTCTGAGACGACCTCATCCTCTCAGGGATAGGACTGGAGCGTCTCCCGTCTGGATAACACTGTACTCACACAGGAGTGTATGACGGTGGGTGTTTCTGACCTGAACTTCCTCATAAATAATAGAAGAAAAATCAAATTTCTTCCTGCTTGGGAGCTTTGACACAGTTCCACCCCCACTCGCAATTTCATTGCTAGCCTTAGCTGTCGAGCCACAATTTGATCGGTTGACACAGTTTTTTCAACATCTCTTGAGATCAACGCGACCAATTATTCATTATTATTGAGAATATAAGGATATGACAAGACTAAAAACCTAAAATTATATAACTAAAACAATTTCATTTTTAAAATCATCGTAGCCTAGAGTAAGGCTAGGTTGAAATATCTGGATATCTGAACATTCGCCCGATGGTTGGACATCCCATTTTCTATTTTAGTATCCAGATGACCTTTTCCAGGCGACCAAAGTCCAAAATTCCTTTTTCAGCATGTTGTCATTTTTTGTTGCATCAGTAAAATGTAAAAATGATCATATAAAGCATCTCCTCTTCTACATACAGCAGCCAGACAGTGCTCTCTCTCTCTCTGGTGGGTACGAACTTTACCCCCAGCAATGCTAAGTTCACCTCGGCTGCTTCAAGCAAGACAACATAGATGTGTGGCAACATATTAAATTAAGCAATGAGAATAGAAAAACAGTCTACCAAAAAGACAATAAATTAATTGTAAGTATTTGTGACAGTGTAAATGAGCAGCTAGTTACTAGCATATTTAGTTAATGCCACTGGATGTAAACAGTCACAATGAATATGACTTAACTCCTGTTTTGTAACTGACGTACAAAATTAAAAGCTGCTATAGCTGCTCTTTATACTTCAGCAGAACTATGCAATCAAAAATCTGACAAGATTTTTCTGTATGCAGTTTAGCTTGTTAGATTAAGTAAAAGTGCCTTTACTTTAACCAAAATACTTGCTTGGCTGATATGCATTTGAATGTTGTAATCATATGCTTTCATGCAAATATATTATTATTCATGTTTTATAGCCAGGGGTTAAAGTGGACAGGAATGGCCTAGAGTGATGTTTGATGGGGTGCAGCTCTGATAAAAGAAGATTGCAGCTGCTGGTCCAAAACTCACATTCAAAACCGGTCACTGGACTACTTTAAACAAGTAAACATCTGCTAACGTTATGCCATCTTAAACTATACATTGTCCCTTTGCTAACTGCTTCAAAGATGTTCTAAATTATCTTTAAATAGTACAAGTCCATGTCAAGATCTTCCATTACAGTTGGTTAAGTTGAACGTTAGTTTCAATCAACACAGTGTACCTGACCTACCTTACTTCCACTTGTGAAGGGCTTTGGCAAGCAGATGGTTATTGTACTCACAATACTGTGAGACAGTCTTGTTCTTGTTGTTAATTTGCATTTACAGCATCTAATTGGCAAATCTTTCCCATAGATTGTTAATTTGCATTTACAGCATCTAATTGGCAAATCTTTCCCATGGACATTTATTTTTGAATCAAGAGAACAAGGAGGTCAGTGTGCATAAACTCACACTCAAAATGCAATCTCCACCCACAACAAAACTGAGTAGCAGAAAAAGAGTACAACTTTTGTGAACAATAATAACATAAGTAACTTTTTTCCCTTTTTTTTTTTTGACATGTGAAGCTATAGACAAACAGTGGCAAATGTTTGTGGTAGTTTCAGCAATCGGCTTTTAACCCTGATTAAAATAATAAACATGACCCGAAAGCTCAGCTCACCTAAATATGTAGCACATAACAAATCATTTTTGTTATAAAATATTTTGTAAAATATTTTCTACAAATCAATAAAATACTCCTTATACAAATAATGCAATTTTAACAATCAAATGTTATTTGAGAATATTTCTGTGATGGGAGACATTTAATTTTGATATTTTAGGCTGATTTTCTGGAGGGCACAATTCATTTCACCAGCAGGCCTTTTAACAGAATATTTCAAACTCTAGATCCTGTTTACTAAACTCCTCAAAATTCATCTCAAAAGATATCTATCCATCCATGATTAACATATACAAACACACACACACACACACACACACACACACACACACATATACATATACTCCAAACACACACACACACACACACACACACACATCTGGACTATAGCTACTTGGTGCTTAGCACCATCTTTCTGTAAATAAAACCCAAACAGTGCATAGTCATTCTTATTTTAAAAACAATGTTTCGTTGTACTGTTAATTGTACTAACAGACCACTGGGAGTAGCAGTTGGTCTGGAAGGGTATGTGGATGAAGCTTAAGCAGCAGGCAGCTTATGCTAACCATGTGTCAGCTTAATGTGGCAAAGATTTCTGACTTCTCCACTGAAACATTTGAAATGCGAGGCCCTGCTGCAAATGTTTGCCTTCAGCACCACCATGGCTCTTAGCTTGGTCAGCCAAGCCACGGTGGATCATTTCAGGACTCTTCCAAGCAGAAGTGTGCACCAAAATGACATTTCTAAATGGAGCTTGACTGAAGGAGTCGGGAGCTAATTTTCACAAAACCTTAGTGCACTGCAAAGCTGGACAAATCATCCTTGTTCAAAATCTGATGTTACTTGTTTTAAATGTTATTTTGGTGATGGGATCAGAAATAATAATGGATTGACAGATTTGATCTGAATGAATGTAAGGTAATGAAAGTTAGCATCATAAGTTGGCATGAGCTAAACAAAGTTAAAGTATAACTGCATAAACTGAACTCAAGTGCTTGTCTTCCAGCAGCCACCAGACTTTCAGATCTGTTTCTTGTACCCATTAGCAGAATGAGGAAAAACAGGCTTCAAAACAGGCTCCTCAGAAAACCTCTTTTTTGTTCCAAGTTTCTTTGAACCATAAAGTGACATAGTCGAACATATGAAACACTTGTTGTCTCCAGCCATGATTCTGCTGCTTATTTCATTCATAACTGGCATTTTAAGTACATAAAAAATGTTCCACTGGAAGGGTTTTCTCTCTTTTCCTTTCTTTTGTACTTCTCTGGTATCAGAATCTTTATTTACTCAAACGGTTGGACAACAATTCATTTAGACAATCACTTTTTCCTCAAGCTTGACTTCTACATACCTGTACAAAGCATCTTGCAGATAATTACAACATTTATGGGAACCAGTTGATGGCAGATTGAAGCCGTAATCCGTGACCAGTAATTATATCCAGTAGGCTGGTTGTGTGATTAAATTTGATTAGTCAAAAAAGCTTCTGACTTATTCTCTACTTGTGCCAGATGTCTAATAATCGCTGCTACAACAGTTCCAAAGTTGTCGCGTTGTAATCTACAGCCATGCACATGTGTTTCTCTGCTGCTGCCCAGATGTATGCTTCACTTCAAGAGTCAGTCTGATCAGTGGCGCATATGAAACAAATGTGGCACCGACTTTAACAGATGATGTGGATTCTTAGAGACATCTGCTGCATTTGTTAACATATACATTTAAATTCATGGGATTATAAACAAAAAAATAAATTTTGGGTTCTAGTTTATGTCGCTCCAGGTTGCAGCATTCAGGAAACTGCACTTGTAAGATCTGCAAATATGCAACCTCGGGATGAAATTTTGATTATTTGTCCCCAATATGTTGTGTACAGAATAACGTTTGGAGGATTATATCATCCAAATGTTTAATCGAAAATAGTTCTTGTCTATGGAGGAAAAAGACGAGGGTAGATAAATAGAACCGCATGATGCTGTAGTGACTTGATCCCACGAATATCAGTGTTTTTCTTCCAGAGTATTTTGCATACACACCACAGAGGACTTTAAAAAAAAAACAATAGAAGACTCTGAAATGTTTGTCTTTTGCTTGCTGAACACAGTTTGTGGCAGAATAAACAAAGGGAATTTGCTGCAAATACAGCTGGATGTTCTGCTGTACTCGCTAAGATAGAAAAAAACAAAACAAAACAAAGACCCAAACTAATCAAAGCAAATATCCTACATTAGATACACGTGCCCAGGTCATGGCAAGCACTGCAGACTGTTACAGCCCAATGGCTCCCTGAGTTAAATTATGACTAGGAATAACAATAAAAACAATGCAAGATCAAATGATGATGCATCATGCTACAGCCCAGAGCAAAGAATACAAAGAAGTTCATAAATTGAAGATAAATAAATGCGGTGTTCACTCTCCCTAACTACAGTAATAAACTTTTCCTGGTAATGTGACCAAGGTTATGGTCATACTGCCAACACAAATCTGATTTTTAATGTTTCTGAACACAAACCAAACTTTGAGTGTGACCTTTCATATTACATATTGAAAATGATCAGATGTGATTAATGTATCCTTTCTGATGTTCCCTAATCCGCATGGTTGCTTTGGTGACTTATGAACATAAAGTGGATGTAAACAAACCATAAAGGAGGTTGGAGAACTGGCTTTGCCAATATTGCAAATGTTTATGTCGAGCCGTGGTGCAATTTTCTGCAAGTTTCAAAAAGAATCAGAATACTTTATTGATCCCTGAGAGGAAATTGCTTTTTGTACGTTTGCACTGCTCCAAACGTACTAAAGAAAATGTTTTCTTTGTAACACAAGCCCCTCACCACAGTATAGTTTCAATAATAAGAATAAATAAAGGAATATAACTAAGCAATCCAAGCTATTGCACTTATTGTACAGTTGTTTCAAGTCCGGTTTTCTTCAAAAAAAAAAAAAAAAAAGCCTACGTAAACTGCTTTATTTCAGGTTGCTGTCACCAACCATATGTCAGTACAGCAGGGCACAGGGTCCAAGCAGCTTAGCTGTTAGCTGATGGAGGAAAGTCATTTTGCAAGACAGAGTTGTTGTTTGTTGTGTTGCATGAAAATCATTCAGATTGGCATGCATCTCTGCAAATGTATTTGGAATTGCATTGAAACCATATCCGCATGTGGTTTGAATTTATTGGGGGAAAAAAAAAATCAGATTTTTGGCTCTGCAGACATAGGGTTCATAAAAAGAACTGGAAAAAGCCCCATGATGTCACAAGTTAGTTATTTTAGCTTGGCTAGCTTGTGGTCACTGGTGTTATGTAACATTTATTCTAGCTAAAGTTATTAATTCATCCTCATTTCTGATATTTCCACTGAGATAACAACTGAAATTAGTGGTTGAGCTCGAATTAAGGACCAAAGAAATACATTTATTGCTTTATATAAACTCTCCTGGCATGATACAAAAAAAAATACCCTACACAGTTGTCATGGACATGAAATCAAACCAGTGAGACCAAAAAGTGGTTTCAAACTAGGCTATAAGTATGTTTATTTCTGCTCTAAAGTTGGACATTTTAACATGGGAGTCAATGGCGATTGACTCGCTTTTGCAGTCAGCCTCTAGTGGCCAATTGAGGAATTGGAATGAATCTTAGTTCGGCATGAGACTCAAACCAGAGGTTAGGTGGTCGGAGCTTAATTGTAACATAAAGGTTTACTTGCTTTTTCAGCCAGCTCTTGGTGGTCAGTCAAAGAGCTACAATTTCTTCACCTGCTAGTTTGCTTCAGATTAGCAAGCTGAATGTATCCCCTTGGTTTACACTGTCAAAATTAAAAAAAAAAAAATTTGGACATGTTGAAAATCCTATTGGGGCCAGTAGATTGAACATAGGTTAATTTACAGTATTTGTAGGGTGGAATGTTTGACTAAAAATGTGTCGGATTAATACAGTTACCTAAAACCACTATATAAATGTTGAAGGAAAGTGGCAGTTAAAAGAGGAAAAGCACAATATTTGTATGCAGTTCTGAGGGTAATGATTTTGTGACTTTCAGCCCTTCTGACTTTCTACTCTTAAAAAAATGAAGCTGATTAACAGTGGTGGTAGGAGGCACTTTCTGCAGCATATATCTCTCCCTGCACAGCCTATTCTTTGATGTTGTTGTTTTTGTATGTTGCACCGCCCCATCATTTGAATATCACACACAGGGGGCCCCTGCTTGGCCACTTGCTGCGCCTTTGTTGCCGTGATTAAAGCAGGTGTCGCGCAGGGTTGTGTTTGTTAATGACAGTTTGCATTTAAATAGCTGTCACTCGTCTGTCAAGGGGAGGGGAGGAGCAGGAAATGTTTGTTTCTGGGCCTCCAACGTACTCAGAATGCATCTCTTTTACATAAGCTTAACCTAGCTTTGCAAATGAGCAGGCAAAGTTTTGCAGCAGTGTACCTGTAAAAGACTCTTCTGATGTTGGCAAGTGATGAAAGTCCAAACTTGAAAATCAAAGTGCAAGCTAACCCAGTTGAAATTGTTGACTTGTAAATATTTGTTTATAGGCTCGAGATCTGCATATATTTTATTCATGTACATTTCTGTTTCCTACATAGAAAATTCAAAACCTCTTTTTAAAAAAAAAAAAAAAGGAGGTCACTGGGTTCAGATTACAAGACAAATGTTCTTATCTGTTTAGAGCTGTGCAACCCTCTAACTACAGTAAATGGATAAAAAAAAAACTGATTTTCTTGGGGCTCCAGCTGTTTTAAGCTGTAGGCACTTTGTCTAAGCTGTTCTCCGGGTTATACATTCAAACTGGTAAAAGCGGAGTTGTGACGATCTAGCAACACTAGGGACTTCGGTAAAAATCCAACCATTTCTGGGCTGAACAGACAATTGTTCTATTATCTTGTTATTTTACAGTGTAAGTTTGTTTTTGACTCAGTTGCATTACCTGGCTTTCACAAAAGCTGAAGTCTGTGTTAATTAAGTTAGAGAAATGTGACTTCTCATTCAGCTTAGTTATCATTTTGATTGACAGGAGAAGAAAAGTAAGCGCATTGCTTTGGACTCCATGTGCCATTGATACCCAGGTATCCTAACCTGACACCTGAACCATTCCACAGATAGCAGCCATATGAGGAAACAATCTGCAGCAAAGTGTGTGAAAAATAGGGGGAAGCACTGCAAGCACTTTGCCTAATTATTTTGTAAACCAACTGTCACATATGTCCAAAGTAAATATCGCTGACACATACTGCAGAAATGGTTAGCTGTCTTCGCTGAGGACTCCATCCATCCATCTATCCATCTTCTGTGATATATTTGAGACTGGGTTATGTGGCAACAACTGTAGCAGAAATCTTACAACCTTGCTCTACCCTGCCACTGCCTCTGGTCATCAAATACCCACATTCAGCAATCAGCTGTTATGGTCTTGTGGTTTTTGATATCAGTTTTCTGGTTTAGAGTCTTTTTTTCTTCTGTCTTTGTTTCGTTATAACCTTGTCTCCTGTCCTCCATTCACTTCAGTTGTGATCCATTTACCTTGAGTTTCTCATTTTATTTTGCAAAGTGTTATACTTTGTGTGTGTTTGAGCTTGAGTGAGGTTTTGTCATACACACACAGACACGTAAATTACTAATTTCCTACATATACTACAGTGGGCTTGTTCCTGCTTGTTCTGCCCATTTGCTACCTCAGCCCACCTGATACAAATTAATGGCTGTCATCAGCTTGTCATCAAGGCCTGCACAAGTCTGTTAATGACACGACCATTTTTATCAGGGTATGTTGCAATCCCCAGAGGCCCAAGGTTGAGAAACACTGGAGGTTGAGAAACACTGGTCTATGGCATGCTCTCATTTTCTTTCAGCAAAAGATATGGACTGAAAGATTCCCATGGGTGATGATAACGGCTGCCAGAGAGTGACAGGGCTGCTTTGTGAGAGCTAGAAAAAACAAAAAAACCTGGACACCTGAATGGAATGTCCACCAAACAAACATCTATTCAGGCATCAGAGTATTCATGCCTCACCCTAAACACATGATGCTACTAAATTTTATGCATGCCACTGCATTTGACAGGGCAATAAAAGAAGGTTGCATGAAGACGCAACGGAAATGGTAACAAAAAAACCCAAAAAGACTCTCATAGAGGTATTAACCTCTAATCACTGCGTTGGACCCATATGTCAAGAACAATTGTATTGTCCTTGAAATGCAAATTCCTCATTACAACAACAGTCCCTCAACTGCTCTGTTTGGTTATTTAGCCCTTGACGGGTCAGCAGTAGTCAGTCATTCATGAGCCGCTTTCACTGTGCAAAAGTTGATAAAACAAAGTCTAACAAGGGGAAAATTGCCTTCTGGATGTAATTAGACATAATCATGCTGCTTTTTAGCAACTGGTGGCATTAGCTTACCTTCACTCTTAATCACGCTTTGCTTATGAGCACCCAAGGGTTTCAAATATTTAAATAAAAAGGTACTGGTACCTCTGAAGTGCTTTAATAGAGCATGAAGTATGTTAAGCAACTAAAGAATTGGTCCAGAAATGGCCATTAGCAGAAATGATTGCACCTTAATGACATTAGCAATACTAATAATATATATATATATATATATATATATATATATATATATATATATATATATATATATATATATATATATATAT
>JAOWBL010000013.1:12614760-12672348 GCA_028564865.1 Zenarchopterus dispar
TATATATATATATACACACACACACACACACACACACACACACACACACACACACACACACACACACACACACACAAACACATATATATATATATATATATATATATATATATATATATATATATATATATATATATCCCACAATCTGTTCATGTAATCCTGCTCCCCAACCATTTCTAAAGTAGTAGTATTCCAACAGTGCCTTGTTCACATCTGTTGTCCATTGTCACATATTTCATGTTCCAGTTGTCCATTTCTCACCACAGTGCCCTAATTTCTCAGGATCTAACACGGACCTTGTTTGACCAGGCAACATCTGAGCTGGAGTGTCTCTTTTCAGTTTCACTCATGATATGGGCAATAGCATTAAGTGTCTTGCCCAGTGACCCAACTGGAAGAGGAAGATGTTGTCACATATGCCCCATTGTATAATGAGCGGTATTCATACTCAGGTCTTCTGCAGAGGAAACAGATTCCCTAACCACCAAGTTATCCAGCACAAACCCACAAGTTGGTAGCGGCCAACCAACCAGTCACTGTGATCATGAACAAGCAGCAGAGGAAAGCTGTATTGATCACTGCATCCCCAGCAATGGCAACATCAAGAAAAAGAAACACAAGAAATTGGAGACATACCAGGGGCTCAAAGAAGAGCTGCAGAAAGTCTGGAAAGTGAAGGCAACAGTAGTGTCCGTGGTCATCAGAGCACTGGGGGCTGTGGGCTCCATGCTGGAGAAGTGGATCCAGCAGATACCTGGAGAAACATCATACATTTCTGTCCAGAAGAGCGGAGTCCTAGGAACAGCTAAGACACTACAGGACCCTCAAGGTCTGGGCCTCTCCTAGAAAGGCTGGACAATAAGTGCTTGCAATAATGTTACACAAGTGTGATGTGCTTGTTCACTGAAAATATTTAATGTAATCATGAGATGTGATTTCTAGGCTTTAGATTCTGCTTTTTCAGATCAAAACCATTTCTTTTGGTGTTGTAAGTCAGCTATCTTTGGCCCACAGCCAAGAGAGATTAGTGTGTTCACACCACCCAAATTTACTGTACCAAGCAGGAAAACAAACCCAAGCTCGATTTAAATCAATTAAAGTTTGCAGGGGTGAAGCCATCATGAATCACCATGGTGATTGGTATACACCTCATCTGATGTTTTAGATCTAGACATATCTTGCTGGTTTAAAAAAAATGGAAAAATGTGAGTGTTGAATTTTGGGGCAATAACAAAACATTTTGCTGAAAAACTGGAAACTTTACTAGGCTGTGAATGCTTTACTGTAACGCCATCCGACACCTTTGGGATGAACAACATTCCAGCAGAGCAGTCATCAGTGCTGGACCTCCGATGCTGCTCTTGTTAAATTGGAACAATCCCCGAAGCAAGGATCCAGATTCCTTTGTAAAGATTTCCCACTCCATAGCGGAGGCTGTGTCTGTGTCCACTGTCTCAGAGTGAGACATTTAACTAACAGTTAGGGATGTCAGGATTGGATGGTTGTGTATTTTTGGCCAAAGGTTATTAATGTGCATTTCAATTCTGCCACTGTGTTGCTTGCATGCTGTGAAGATCTGTTTTTTTTTTGGTTTTTTTGTTTGGTTTTTTTTTTGTCTTTTTTTAAACCCTCTGTGTATTAATGGCTCCCAACACTGGAAAACAGCTCGGTTTCTCTGAATGACTGGGAATGAAGTGATTTCTCTGTTGCAGAGTGTCACAGAGGCCCAGAAACCTCCATCTACAGATGTGTGCTAGTAAACATCAATAGAAGAGGAAAAATAAGTGGTAGTTAAACTATTGCAGGATTGGAGACTAATATAGATGATTAGAGGGTGTGGCTTTTTTGAGTGACACCTGTATTTCAGTCTGTAGTATTAAGTGGATAACTGTCATCATCTTGGCCACTTTTTTTGTAAAGTTGAGATGTGAGCTATTAATTCAGAGAATATACAACATAATCACTGCATAATCACAGCAGGCATGAGTGGAGCTGTCAACCAAAGCACCATTTGGTCGGGGGTGAAGGCTGCCGACCAGCCCTGGACCAAACGGCAGCCAGATTTAAAGATCATGAATAGCCTTGGTCTTCTGGCTAGTGATCGATGGCAGTGGGAGCTCCAGCAAAGCTAAGCTTATTTAAGACCCATTTCAGCTTCCAAAGTGACATCTGAAATGAAGCCAGCTGGAGAGATTCGAACAGGATGAATCATCATAAATTAGCATCATGGATTCGCATGAGCCAAACTAAGCTAAAATCACCAGCTTGTGGTAGCAGAGATAGAGTGAGCCTCTTCCAACTCACTACCAGGTTTACCCTTTTTTTTTTAGGTTGTCCGGGTCTGAGCAGAGTTAACACCTGCCAAGATGCCATACCTCATAGGACTTAAAAATTTAGCTTCAAAACATCTCTTCATAAACATATGGGTGATGTCACAGAGGATTTGTCCAATTCCTCTTTTACAGTCTGATTTTGACCCATCTGGAGCTGGACGTTGGGCAGCTGCTCTGAATATAACCAGAAATCTTTTAAGCAGCACCGCAGCCAAACCAGTGTAGTTTGTTTTCATGTGAAAACAAAAATAAAATCCAATAGAATATCTCAAAATTTTGCTAGAAACCAATTAGGCACAAAAGGTAACTTCAGGTGAGTAGGATTAAAAAATAAGACATAAATAAAAAGACACAAAATGTGGTTGAGGCACAAATGTGGCTTACTGGTGAGACATTTTATGTCAGACAGAAAATTTTTTTCTCTCAATACAATGATTTTCTTGATAGCATAGAAATTAAATGACTAAAACTCTGCTGATTGGAGTACCGACAGTGTCAGAGGCCCAGCTCGTGTCCTCACCTCCGTCTCCATCCTGGTGCCTCCTCAGTGTCATTATACAGACATTTTTGGCCGGCTCTTCAGACACGCTCAAATGCCGCTGAGAGAGAATCCATCCACTGTGACGTTCTTTTGTTATCCTCCGTGTCATGATGTTGATTGTGGACTTCCTGCCAGATTCAGACCATAAACCTTTGCAGACACAGGCCGCCTAACGAGACACAGGCATGTCTGCTCCAAGACGGCGTCTTTCTGCCTTCAGAAAATGAGAGGAGCTTTTTAAAAAATGTCACTCTACAACAGAAGCCTGCGTGTCCCCAAGGAAACTGAGCTGGTACGGTCTGCCAGTCTATCACACAGGAGCACGCTGCTTTTGTGACAAACTGGCAGACTAACATCTTTCATTTCTCTAGCTCCTCTGCGCTCTTCTTCTTCCTCGACAATCCTCACAATAACCCCAGTGCATGACTACACAGCATTCCCTTTTGCTCTCTGTTGATTTGGTGCAGCGCACTGGTGGATATCAGTGCCCCAACACTCCACATTTGTTAAGAAAACATTTTAAATATACAGCAGAGAACTGTCAAAACACGGCGTGAGGTCAGAATACAGATTTAATTACTTTTCATAGAGAGCTGAGCACAAGTACAACAAATATCCTCGATAACCCTTGCATCATTTGCTTGCAGCAGAAGAGCCACACTTTGTAAAAGTTTGCCAAAAGGATAGACTTATGTGCTGAGTCTATTTTAACAGGTGAGCTGCCTGGACATCCTTAAATCCATCAGAGGCAGTATCCATTACAGGATCCATGAAAGGTGGGTGAGAAGCAGAAAGCATGCAGCGCTGCTTCACTGCACACCACACAAACCCTCCTTACACTCCGACTGGCAGTTGTTAAATTTACGCCCGTGTCAGTCTTCTTCACCATTTAGAGGCCTGTCAGGCATCTCCTTCTGAGCAAAACGTATTTGCAGCCGCTGATGTTTCAGAATGAAACCGCAAAAATAATTCTCCTTTTCCCTCTGTTACACAGCCTTGAGGACGCACGAGAGGGACCACGGATTCAAACAAATTTAATATCCATCCTGTTTTGTACTAGCAGCAGCACAGCACGATGGAGGGAAGTGAATCATTGTGCCCCAGTGGCATGGAAGTACCCAAATATGCAAATGAGTGAGTCAGTGCAATAGATTATTCAAATGCATCAACGTGCTGCCTCCAGGTTGGCCCCCTCTGCCGAGCCGTGGTCACTCTCCGTGTGTAATAAACCCCTCGTTGCTGTGTTTTCCCTTCCAGTCAGGAGAGACTGTTGACTCTTTCAGACGTTAGGGTGATACAAGATGACAAGGTTTTACAGGGAGTCTCCAAGATCACACAGAAGAGATGAAAGGCTAGAAATCTTTTTTTTAACTTATTGGGAATAAAAAAAAAAATTGAAAAAGAAATGGAAGAAATAACTCAGACTATGCTTTTTCATTCATTCTTGTTATCATGTGGTATTTTCAACCAAAGTTTTTGTTACCTTTTCATACAATACCATATTCCAAAACAATATGAGTTTCTGCGTAAAATTTAAATGGAACAGAACATAATGATTTTGAAAGTTGCATACCCTGTGAGAGACATATCAGGCTGGCAAAAAGGAATCAGACAAAATGTTTCAGAAACAAAAGAGGTTTATTTACCAAAAAGCAAGAATTTTTTTTAACATAAACCTGGCTCCACAAAAGAAGTCAACTCAACATAGGACTTTACACAGCAAACCTAAAAATAACTGAACAAAGCCAAACAAACTAACCCCACACCTCACCCAAGAGGGAGACTTATATAATGGCTGATCAGACCATTAACACACAAGGGGTGAACAGAAAATACAATGAAATTACTAAAATATCTGCAAACATAAACTAAAGGATTAATCTGTCAAGCACACAAAACCCAAAAAGAATGAAAAAAGAAACAGCAACAACCATTACAGACTACAAAGCTAAACCTAACAATGTCATCAAAATAATAATATTCTACACTTGGCTTCCCCCCCATGTGGTACTGGAACTTGGTATGAGCTGATTGGCAACTACAGGTATTTAAGAGCCCTTCCGCCATGAATGTAATTTTTACTTTGTCTCCAGTGGCAACAACCTCTGCCACTGGTAACTCAAAAAAAAAAAATTGTAATAAACATTATAAAAATGAACAGACTGAACCAAAGTTAACTAAATATGCATCCAATTAATTAACAAATAAATATAACTTACAAAATGAATGTGTACGTTGATTTAAACCATAAACTAATGTACATTTAATTAATAAAGCCTAAGTAATGTAAATGAAAAATGTTATTGCCTTCAGCTGTTGGGTGTCGCAGCAAATGCAGCCATTACAAACCCATATTTTATAGAAGATGTGCAATTTTAAAAGTGGCATGCAAAAAAACAAACAGTCCTGACAACACAGGGAAAAAAAAACACTTTTGAGAGGTGGAGTCTCTCAGAAATAAAAATAGACAGAGGTTAAGCGACCTGCAAAATAATACATCTCAAAATAGTGAAACATTTTCAAAATAATGTTCCAAATAGACTTGGAATATCTCATCATCTACAGAACATAACATCATCACACACTTCTAGGAATCTGCAGGAATCTCTGTGTACACTGGACACGGTCAAATATCAGTAATGAATGCTCTTTGATGTTTGAGGTCTCGGACGATAAAAACAGGCTTGATTCTGTGATGTAAATCACTACATGGTACTGGGAAAACAGAAAACACTATCAAACAATACAGTTCAGCATCCACAGACTGAAGTTAAGGCTCTGTCATGCAGAGAAGAAACCCTATGTGAACATGATCCAGAGATGCTGCTGTCTTCTCTGGGGCAAAGCCCCTAACAGTAGGCAAACTGGAAAACCAGCTTATCAGCGATCAGTTCAAAAACCTGCATCTCTGATGGTGTGAAACTGTATTAGTGCATCTAGAATGGCAGCTTTCAAATGTGGAAAGGAAACATTAATATGGAAGAGCAAAATATTGTTTCATTCAGACATCTTTTCAATGGGAGACCTTTTATCTTTGAGTAAGAGAAAGCTGCACCACATGCATCATCCACTTGTGGTTCAAGAGTCTGAATGCTGACCTCCCGGCCTGCCATCTAGACCTTTTAATCTTTTCGTATTGCTTCAACCATTTTTCAAAATTCCTATATTCAAAACTCATTCAAAACTTTGTTTAGTTCATGCTGTATTTTTTCATGGATGTAAAATTCTCTGTAATATAAATTTTGTTTTAACCCTTTAATGCCTGACATATGACATTTTTTAAAAGTATTTATTATATATTGAAATGAGAAAAAAAAAACACCCTCAATTTTGTCAAACAATTTCTACATATCTTTTTGGAATATTATGAATACATTGGGCCATTTTATTATTATATTTTATTGTATTTATTTTTTAAATGTGTTTCATTTTGGGGTGGGGGGTTTATGGGAGTGGTACAGATGTTTCAGAAATTTTTGCATCAGATATGACACGTCATACATTATAGGGTTCAGTTCAATTCAGATTTATTTATATAGCGCACAGTCATGACAAGTCGCATCTCAAGGTACTTTAACAATACAGTTCAAAGTATTCCAATTAATACAAAGCCGATAAAATAACAAAAATAATCATTGCTTCGCTGAGGAAACTACTAATAAATTGCATCAAAACTTTTCTTCGACACAATCCTCTGTCCTGAACAAGCACAAGTCAACTGTGGAGAGAAAAAACAGGAAGAAACCTCTGCAGAACCGGACTCAGGAAGGGCAGCCATCATCTGCCTTAACCTGTTGGGGATTGAGAGGACGGGAAAGAGGAGAGAAGAGCAACAACAACAGATCAGGAACACCTGCTAGGAAGAAGGAACACAGGTGAATAACAACAACGATGATTTTATGAAGAGAGTTGGAGTTAAAGAGAACAGAATGAGAAGAGGTGCATCATGGGAGGTCCGCTAGTCTAGGCCTATAGCAGCATAGCTAAGGGATGTTTCTGGGAACCTGAGCATTATCAAAAAGGAAGGTCTTAAGATCAAGCTTAAAGGTGGAGAGGGTTCCTGTTTCAAGGTGAAATATACCAGATCCTCCCCTAATCGTAAACATTCAAGGTTGCTGACTCTCATACATTGGAACAAAGATCCCATTCAGACCTTGCAATATCACATGTCCTGAGAAATCTGATCACAGGTGGCCATCGCTGTTCACACTTGGCATTTAAATGCATACACAAATGCATCTTGAGGGATCAGATCTGACCTTCCGGCTCGTTATGCAAATATAAATATACACCATCTTCACTTTCAAACACTAAATATGTTGTTCTCCTTAATCCCCGAAGGCTGCAGCTGAAAATAACCAAGCACAACTTGGAGGAAAAAAAGAAGAAAAAGACAGAATTTACAAGATGAAGAAGAAGTAACACAAACTTTTTCTTTTTTTCACAACTACCCTACAGTAAAAATCAGACAAAGCTAGGGAAAACTATTGCATGCACAATCAAATAATTTACTACTAAAGTTGGTTGCATTAGGCGGTCCCTGAATCCATCCCAGAACACTTCAGTGTACGGATGCAAAGAAAATCTGGGAAAAAAAAGTCTCCAAGACGACTTTTAACTGCATCTTTATCTTTATCCATCCTGGAATGTGTTCAGACCTGGCATTAGCAGTGGCCACTTGTGATCACATTTTTCTCCGCTGCATTTTAATACCTGGTCTAAACAGGGTCAAAGTTCTTCTCAAGTCCAAATCAGCGAGTAAGGATGGTTTGTGTAACTTGCATGTCCATCAGATGGTGGCAGCAACTGTCTACCATCCTGCTCTCAAATGTCTAAACTAGAAAAGAAGGCTGATAATGACAGGACCCTTGTTATGAACCTGAACTGATGCATCTTCTCAACCCTCATTTGATGCTGATGATTATGAGTCTAAAAATGTCTGAAACGTAAGGTTTTTTTCACATATGTTGATTCTCACCTGTTTATATTGTGTCATTTTAACAGTTTGGTTTATCTTCATAAGTGTTGTTCTCACATTAACCCAAAGGGTGAATCAGTGTCGTGGAGCTTTTACACCCCAAAGGGACCACATCAGAGCTGACTGACCACCACTGAGGCCAACCACAATATTCTTTACCTGAGAGCACTTCTGGTGTAAAAACACCCTAAAATCATAGTCCATGTGTACCAAAGTATGTATTGGACCTGTAAGCCCTGTGACATGAAAGTACTCAAATATCCAAAACACTTGACTGTGTTTTTGTAAAAGGTTAAATTACAACCAAAACAGATGATCACTGTAGATTTTATCCAACTTTTCTCAAACAGAAATAAGTGAACGGAAACACAAAACCCAAATCAGTAACAAAATTAAATTAGGATGTGTAGCGTTATGGTTTTTTTGATTTGTAATATTGATTTCTGTGTGAATAAAAGGTTAGCAAGATTACAAAACCCAAATAAAAACACATCAAAGGGACTTATTTTCCCCAACAGAACACTAAAAACGCCTCATTTGCTTTTGGTACTTATCTACAAAAACAGAAGCACATTTGCATAAAGTCTGGTGCTGCTTAGTTTCACAGGCCTCAGATCAGGTTGGACCGACTGACGATTAACAAAGGCATCACTATGGCAACCAACAGTACCATCATGATATCTTTGATGGCATGTGTAGATAATGATATGCTAAATAACCAGTTCTAGTTTTTTATGCTAAAAAGCCATGTGCAAATTTTTGGAGATAAATGGATGAATGTATATAAAGGGAAAGTCAGCCTTGTAATAAGTGTAAAGGTAAATTACATTTTATGGTTACCGGTGTTCTACATAAGGCTATCAACCTGCTGCCTACATGTTACGATAACACCCGGCCAACCACCACTTATTTTTAAACTTGAAGACAAAAGGGATGTTGGAGGAAAGGAAGGTTATAAAACTCCTGATTGACTCTCCCAGGCTGCCTCTGGCTTTCAGATCCAAACCAATTAAGCCCTTTGAAAGTTTGAAAGACATCTACTTTCTTTAAAAAAAAAAAAAACTCAATTTCCTGAAACAGCAGCACACACCTCTTTTCATGCAGTGCTGGGCACTATCGCTGGCAAATATTACTTAAAAAAGAAGTGAAATTGCATTTGTTTCCAGCTTTGTAGCGTTGAAAAAAGCATTTTACAGCTCCACAAAGACTGTAGGAGGCCCTGAACAGAAGCAACACATCCTTTACCGCTGGAAACCCTTTAAACATCCACAGAAATTAATTTTAATCAGAATTTGTCACCTGATTAGGGAAAGTCTTTAATTATCAGGGATTTGTTCACAATAACTCCATGAGATCCACCACTTTCCCATGTTTTAATCTGGCAAAGCAAAAAGGTAACGCTACAACAATTTGGCATGGTTGTTTTTCAAATCACCTGCTAACAAGAACCGCTCGATCCATTTGTCACCCATCCAAGGCGTCATCTGTTAATTGCTAACACCTACGCAAACAGCAGGCAGGGATATTGATTCGTCGTTCCACACATCTTAAACATCCCAAGTGATGTGAAGAAGTCAGTGGCAAAGGACCAGCAAATCAGGGGGCAACGTGCCGCCGGCGGGGGTAAATTTACTGGGACAGGGTGCTGCCGGTCTATAAAAGAACCTTCCCCACCCCCGAATGTTTAACAAATGAAGACAGGTGACGAGTGTGTGGAGAGCACATGGATGAAAAGTACAGCATCGGCAGACGTAATTAAATGTCTGGTTTTAAAAAGAATAGATTAAGAGTGTGTTTAATAGATCAATAATGATGGACAGATAAGACAAAGACGATTAATCCAAGTGCTTAGAAAGTCGAGCACTTAGGCAAGCAATTAATATATCAAGGAAAGCCCGCAAGGACAAAAAAATCTGTTGAAATAAGTGTAAGAACAGCTTCAATGGCTATTACTTAGGATTATCACCATTGATTTTGTCTATATCTGTGAGGGAATGTGATGTTAAAATCCCTATTGATTCTCAACCTTTTAGCAGCTTTTGATAGACATCCCTCACGCCGCGTCTCATCCAGCGTGGTTTTAGATTTCATTACAGTGGCCCTATTGTTCTTCCTTCATTTCCTCAAGGAGGGTTTGTGAATTATCGATCTGCTCCAGAGAGGAAACATAAGTTCAGCATATGCTTTGATGAAATATGTCTCAAATTTTATATTGGAGTAATAGTGCATCAAGAACAACTGGGACTTGATGGGAGGCCCCCCAAGTCAATATGGCTGCCGGCCAGGACAAGCTAATTTCCTTGGCTTTGATTCAAGATGCTTTGCATAACAAGGCTCTAGAAGAAAAAATAAAAGTGGAGGGAAAAAAGCGCAGATAGAGGCAGGGGTGGAAGCAGCTGAGCTTACTGTATATAATAATCTTTGCAAATCACCAAGAGGCAGCTGAACTGTATTCTAAATTACTGGATGCATTATTTCTGCCATCCATTTAAAGCAACCACAGGGCTCAATTACCTAATGATGACAGCTAATGGTAACAAGCACAAATTAAAGGTTTCCTGCCTTTTCCATTTTCATCATGGCTGTTGTTTACTGTGGTTTTATATGTCAGACCCACGGGATCTGCAGGCTCAGTCTCATGCAGCCAGCTTTGTTTCTGGCTCTATTGAACCTGGACTCTCAGTGGATATCTGGGAGCTTTTCCTGCTTGCGATGGACTAGTTTTTTCTTTCCTTTTTTTTTTCCTGTGTTCAATTTCATTGCACTTACGGACACACTTTTGGACGTTAACTGGAAGAAATTGGGAAATCAAGGAGCTTTTCTATCTTGGACTATTGCTTTATTGCTCTCTTAAACTCCCAGCGCTGCTGATTGTAGTATAGTAGGATATAACACACATTTCACACTCAATCATTGCATTATAATCTGCTACATTGAATTTAAAGAGAATACATGACGAAAAAAATAAAAAACAGTTTAGTGCTTTGGAGCATCTATTCTGCTGTGTGAAGCGACTCCCAACCAAAACTAAGGTAAATCACATTTAGTCAGCAATTATCTACCTAGATTTGCCATTTTTTTCTCCATTCAACCTTAACTTCAAGTTGTGATGGACTTCAAAAGCCAAAATCCTTTGTTCTTTGCATTGCTACAAACAAACCTCTATTGTTGCTCATACAGTTGTTTTAATGAAATAATCGTTAACTTTTGGGATCCATTGTCCAGCTCTTGTGGTCTCTGGACCCCACTATTGGAACGACCACTCATTGTAACTCTGTCACTCTCCTCCGAGGACTGTGTACGGCTTCATGGCACCAACCCAGCTCAATTAAATATATCGAGTCAGTTCACATCACTCAACTACTCAGACTCTGATCTAGTGAGTCCTTTGGAGCCATCAACTCAGTATAAACAAACTAAGGAATCCTGCCAGAAGTTGATAGATAATATATAGCCTCTTTTACTTTGGCAAAGACCCCACGTTTAACTCCTAAATCTAAAATGTCGCCTGTCCTTTCTACATTAACTGACAGTGGGTTACATGCCGAGCTGGCTCCACCAATAACTCCTCTCTGAGGGTGCACTTAAACACGGGTCAGGAGTAAAGGCTGATACTTACTCCACAGGAACAGAGACATTTGTTCTTGAACTAGCAAGAACAAAAACGAAGTTTGTTTCCACACTTGATGAGAAACTCAACAGCAGAATTCCTGGAAGTCATCGCAGGCCTGTCCCACTGCAGCACCCAAGTGCAGCTCACATGCAGGATAGAAGATCAGAAAAATAAGCGACAGTCATATAAATACTGAAAAAAAAGTGAAAATTTGCTGTTATTTAGCCGAACATAAAAAGAGTATGACTCAGTGGAGTTGAAAACGCTGTAAAAATAAAGATGTGTCAGGGCCGGGAAGATTTCTCGCCCACTTTGACATGTCACATATTAGTAACTCAGAGACTAACACTATTTAATATCACACTGTATTTAAAAGTAGGTGTGTGTAGATACAGTGCAGTCTGAGAGATTTAACACTAGAACGGTAAGGCAGTCTCACAGATGGTTAGGAGTTTTATTATGTGAATAACTTTGTATAAACAAAATCTACAGGTCTGCCACTCCCTGACTTTTTCTAAATATGTGTGTTTTATGTTTTCTGAAGTTTTTAGCACAATGAAATAAAATACACAAGTTCTCAGTGCTTAATCCTCGGCCCGCTACATTGGAGATCATCACATTTCATTTATATGAGATGTTTTCATTGGGCAGTGCATTCTCCCCTCCTCATTTTATCCTTGTTTTTCTTATATCGTGCTGCATATCATGATCTGAAGAGAGGAAAATGTAAGAAGTGAGAGGATCGCCGTTTTATAGATCAGATTTGGAAAGCTAGCAAACTCATGCACAAAAACAAATATGGATAGAGGAAAAAGAAAAAGACCGTACACTGTACAGTAGAAGAAACTTTGCAACTTTTGCAAGAAATGAGCGAGGGAGTGATGGAGGAGAAGTTTGGGACTTCAGTGATGATGAGTAACTCTCCGACTCTCAGCTGGACCCCCGCGAAGAAAAAAAAAATTAGCTGACACAGCTGTTAGAGCCACATTGTCCATTCAAGGTACGGAGGGTTTCTACACAGACATTATTTTGTGAACACAAATTGATTTTGTACCCTGAGTATCTCAAATTAAGAATAAATAATTATACACTGTTCCTCTCGACAGGGAACCAGTAGCTGCTGAACCGGAGCTAGCTGATGTTGCTTTAGCTCTGGCATCACTACAATAAACGATTGATTATTATTATTAATATTATAAAAACATGAACATGAAGCAAGCATATTATAAAAATATTAATACTATAAGCCCAATAAATCTCAACAAAATCAAGACAAGCAGCAGGTTTATTCATGGGCACCCACACACCGTCATCTGTGTGTGGACTCTGTGCATTTTGTATGTTTGTTTTATATTTTGTTTGTTAAAAAATATATATGTTTTGAGGAGTGTGTTGCTGCTGTGAACATATTTTATATTCTTTTTTTACTTCATGGGATAGTCTGTAATAAATTTCAAATAAACGATTAGTAGCAATATCAGTCCCCTCAGCCCACCCACACACCGCATGCAGAAGAAGTGTTCATACAAAATTTTCCACTTCAAGAACTGATTTCTGTACCCTAACAATGAAATTATATCTGGCGGTCTGTGAGACGGCTACAACGTTTGTAGGCGGTGCAGAAAAGCTGGCGGCTCCAGTGATAAATGTCTCTATTTGTGTGGCTTTCTGTTTCTAAATGTTGGTTCCATTCCGAGGTCACATCGTGTCAGGTTGATGTCGTGCACAGAGATTCTTCATGAAGGAGGAGGAAGGCATGTTCACACCTGAAATAATACACAGCTCTGAAACACAAGTCCAAAATATCCCTCAACACACAACTCCTGATATTGTAAGATGTCTTCAAATAAAAAAAAAACAAGCCCAATTTCACTTATAAGCGAAACTGGGAACCCTGCACATGTTTCACAACAGAAACCAAGCAGCAACAGCTTGATGACAACGGCAGAGATGACATATTATGAGCTGATGAAGAAGGAGGATAATATGACTGAAGTGGAGGAGGAAGATTTGTTGTTGCTATTTGCAATTGCAGAGGAGATGGGAAAAAAAGATTGGCTGTACAAACTAACATCTGATTTTATACATTAACCACACCCACTATACATCTCTGACCAATCACATGACAGTTCTCACACACTACAAGGGAAAAAAGTTCTGCCTAAATGATGGTTCGAGAACAAGCTGTGAGATTTAGTTTAAACAACTATGCTTGTGCTATTTCACTGTTGAATTTGGACCAAAGTATGTATAGATATTTAATAGGATCATTAGGAAATTATGTCAAATTGTGATTAAAAAAACAAACATTATATGTCAACTTCAATTCATGTAAACAGAATGCTTTCAAATTTAACTCAATAATACATTATCAAATCCCAAAATAATATTGTTGCAGACAGTCGGTGAGTCAGTCAGTAATATCGTAATGAGTCACTGCAGAAAATGACTCTCTCATCTTTTTAAAATGGAATAAAAAGCTATTTTGGATCATTTCACCTTGAGTGTTGAATCAGTCTGTCTTACAAAATAAAGCTTGAAATGAGCACCACTTTGATTCTGACACCTTTAAACAATCTTTTTTGCTACTTTCTCATCATCCACTGCTACCGTGTTGTCATTGTCATCTAACAGGAACTTCTGGACAGATAAGCTCCTGCATATTTTTTAAGGACAAAAAATATGAACAGTATAACAAAATGTATGGTATTGTATCTTTGATTGTTATCATTATGCGTATGGAGGCAGCACCTCCTGTGATGCGAAGACAGTAGAGCTGAAATGCCATATCACGTCATCAGTTAGACCATTTACAGGACTATCGAACACTTGAGATAAAGTTTAGAGGCACTCAAATTTCATACATCAGTTGGCATAACCTTAAATTATAGCAAAGTGAATTTATGTGGATTTCTTTCAGTCATTGCAGTGAGGTGAACTCTTCCATTCGAAAAAATATATATATTCTTTGTTCTTTTATTTTTTTAACTATTGGTGCAAAAAGAGCAATCGTAACAATAAACTATTCAGGAAATAGTTTTTGCAGAAACCTTATAATCATGCTGTTTGTACACTTCTGGTCCCCTGTCAGGAAATCAAACCTCAGCAAATTGGGTTTTATCTTGGTAGAAATTGTGCCATGTCACTACAGTAGTAGTAGCCTTTGTTATTTTTGTCTGTAGGCCTTCTAAAGACTTGTTTTTCTTCAGAGAAAGATCCTTTTAAACATAAAGGGAAGATTTGAATGTAACATCTTGAAAAGGTAATGGGCTCAGGCTCCGTGCAGATGGTGCCGCGGTGAACCATGTTGTCTGGAAGTGGGAGACTTCTGGTCCCATTTCCTTCAAAACTGCCTGGGCCTTTGTCTTATTTCAAAATCCTCTCTTCAGAGTTTTGTGGAGCTTTTGATTTCTTTTTTTCTTTTTTGTTAATGTGTATTGACCTTGCTTTTGACAGGTCCTTTCAGTCAGACTCATTTTAATTTTCAGAGCTCTTAACCTGCATCTTTTCTTTGTTGGTACTGTTTCCCCTAAAAACTTGTGACATTTGATGAAATGTAAATGCAAAAATAAGTTCATACTTTGGTTTTGACCCAAATATGTCACTGTGAGAAGGTGGACATGTCCACTTCTCACCCTCATTAACTCAACGTGTGCTCATCACTGCTTTTGGTGTGATTCAGTGCTGTCAATATTGCGTGGGACCCACTATTCTTAATAATTATTTTTATTTTCTATAAATCAGTTAGTAGACTTACCGTCATGCTTCCTCAGTGTTTATCTCTCTGCCACAACCCAGTGCAGAAGTACGCTCCACAGTGAGACCAGGCTTTCAAACCCTTCCCTCTGGGTGAGTGGGGGAGGGGGGGAGGGGATGGGGGGGACTTCATTAATTTATGATCCTTTGTCACTATGGTGATTGTCTGGATTTGTATTATTTTGATTTTTTTTGATTATTCAAAAGTCACTGTATTATTTTTCTGAACCTGTTTGTTTTGTTCTATTTTTTGTTGGAGAGCATCCCTCTGTAGATGGTGCATTTGGGTGCGACCATAAAGGAGGGTGGGTGCCAGAAGAAGGGGACTGCTGGTCACTCTGAATGACAGTCTTCTATGTAAAATGATTATATTAAAATAAAAAAAAGCTGTTTTGAACTGGAAGCCACCTCTCCGTTACCTTTTTCCCACCTCAAAGTCCACACCCACATTCCGACTATTTGGCGGGCCGCTCGGTGTCACACAGCCACACATTTTGATTTGTCAGAAAATCAAGAAAACAAAATGTGAAAAGATTAAGTTTCTGTCCACTCTAGAAAAACAAGGGCTCTTTCATCAAGATATGTTGTTTGTTTCTTTAGCCTGGTCATTCATCCTCTTTGATTCAAAGACTTTGTTTGTTTCCTCTGGGCTCAGCTTTAAATTTAAGGTTGAGGTAAGAAGACGTGATCTAAATGAAAGCATGGCAGTGAAACCTCAAATAATGGAGACCAAACCAGCAAATGAAAACGATGGAAAGTCTAACGGCAGAGAGCACCATGGATGGTGGAAACTGAGACTTTAAAATCACAATAATGATATTGTGTCAATTGGAGTGCTATTGGAGAGTTCCTGCTAACAGCCCCATATGCAGTCACAAGTCATGTAATTTCTGAATGTCATCATTTTTTCCTCCAAACTTTAGCTGAACCTGTCTTGCTACTGAATTGGCACCACCTACCACTTATCTTGATGACTCAACCCCTTAATAATCACATACTGTGTAGCAGCAGTGGATGGAAACAATAATATTCTCACTTAGTCAGTTTTCAGAAAGTTTGCCTCAAGTTGATGATATATTTGGATGGAAGTGCAGCAAATATTTATACTAAGCTTGTTAATCGCTCACTGAGCAGATCTCTCCAGATGATCACTGATCTGATTGAAGCATTTAATAGTTTTAAATAGTCATGATTTAAATATACACCTCTTCTAGCCTAAATGCTTGAAATCTTTATCATCTAATCTGTATCACACAAACCTGTGAGATGCACAGATGAGGTCTGTATATTTCGAATTGCTATTTCCCTGTTGGACAGGTATGTACTGTATATCCAGAGCAGATCGAGACAGACATAGTTTGAATTAAATCAAGATATGCAGATATGCAGTAGAAGATGTCAAATCCTCCCGCTGTTCTGATGTAGGCCACCAGACTTTCCACGAGGAATTTAGGTTTAACTGTTGTTTTTATATTTCAACATGCCTTGCATGTAATTGTTTTAGGGTTTTACAAGTCATTTGTATTATCTTTACCTTTGTTCTCACTCATTTGTTTAAGTCTTGGCACTAAAGTGGAAAAATTGGGTTTAAAAACAGTAAAAAGAAAAAACAAATCTGTTTGGTTATGGGTAAGAAAGCTTCAGTTTAGGATAAGATCATCCTTATAAACAGAGAATTAAAGGAGGCAAATTCTTAACTTTAAAAAAACAAAAATAGTTAGCACAATTTCCAGAGGTGTTAATGAAGTTTCTTCATGTGACATGTTTGGTGAAAATAAAACAGATAAAGTACAACAACATTTTTTCAAGCATGTCTTTGTAGTTCTGTTCAGAACAGCAGGTTTTAGGGGCCGGAGTCAGCCACTCAGCTTAACCCCACCTCCCTCTTTTGAGAAGTGTACATTTGTTTAAAATTGGTGTTTTAAAGCAGTTTTGAGTCACCCATTTCCAAAGTAAAGTAAATGCAGAACGAGATGAAGTTTGGTACAGATCAAGATGAAGAAGTTGGATAATATTACTCTGATGTGGGTTTGTGATGTCACGGTACCTGAGAAATCTGCATGGCCCACTGAATGACACATTTGTGGACCGAGGCAGCTCCAAACAACATGATGAAGTTATATTATATTATAGAAGTTTGTCTTGAATGTATTTGCTCAGATCTTTTACAAATCATTTGTACAATGATTTGTAAAAGACATCTAGATGTCTACTTTTCTCTACTTTGCTTTTCTTGAAATCTCTTCTCAGAACTTTAGTTGGAAATTATTTCCAACTTTGAGTCTTGATTTAGATTGTGAGTGACTGACTCCACCCCTGGTTACTGATTTTATGACTCAGTCTGCATTATTAATCATCATTTATTATTATATTATGTAAAATCTAACTATGGAGACCATTTTGAACCAGGCAGTAAATGTATTTATTTAGTTGCAAAGTTGGACATTTTAACATGGAGGCCGATGGAGATTTTTGGAGCCAGCCCCTAGTGGTCTGTCAAGGAACTACAAGCAAACTTATTTCCACATTGGACTCAAAGTGAGATGTCAATTTTCACATTTTCACAATTTGTGGAAATATTTTTCCCTTAACTCCAGTGTATGCTCTCCATAGCAACGCATGCTCCACGTATACACCATGATGTTAAAATGTCTTTTGACTTCTTTTCTACATTAGATCACATTTACCCATCGATAATTAAAGATGTAAAACTCATGTGTCAGCCTTTACAGACTGCAGCTGACTGTGCATCTGACACATCAGTTCTTTCATCTTTTGGCACTAAAGATATGATTATTGACTGACATACAGCATTTGCCCTTGTTTTTACAGTAGCTCATTATGCATTATGCCTTCACTCTAGTTTCAGTTTATAGATATTGATATGTTACTATAAAAACTTATAATGTGTTTTTAACTGCTTACAGCCATGACAATTACATTGTTCTTAATGTCAGTCAGTGACTTAAGTATTAGTATCCAATTCAAACTAAAATATAATTAACAATCTACTGAATATTATCTTCATTACTGTTATTACATAATATAATGAATCACACGTTGAAGAATACAGTTTAGATTTAATTTATGACTGTTTTATTAGGTCTTATGGTCTTACAGAATGAAATGGGTCAGATTTACACAAGGGAAAATATATATATTCATTTTTGAGTAAATATGCTAAATTGACTTTTTATGAACTTCTGTGGCTCTCTGACCTCTGTGGCATTTACTGTATCGTCCTACAAGGCAAATTTCAACCATCTGGTACTTCAGGCGAATTCGAGCAAATGTTAAGATGTACTATATTTGCAACTGTTATCTGCTCCGTCTAAAAGCAACAAAATGCAGCGCCATAGATGCTAAAATGTCAAAGAAAATAATGTTTTGCTATTTAAATCTCTTTATTTAAATATCTAGTGTTTCCTCAGACATCTTCTTGGATGCCACACCAGTGGCAGATGTATAGGACATAATTACACAGTGAATCTAGCAGTTATTTATGTTTCAAAGGCAGCAGTGTAAACATGATCACAAGCCCGGCACCCCCTCACCCCAGCCTCCTGCTGTTATTGTTGTTGTTGCTGCTGCTCCAGTTGTTTGTCTTGTCGCTCCGCTCGCCACTGCATCTGCTCCACGCTTTCGGCTTGCACCTACACCTTTTGCCATTTGTGGCCAAAGCCAGCTGCTCATTTAAAGATCAGAAAACGTATCACAGAGAAGATATTAAAGATGACCTCATGTCTCCGGGTATTGTTGGATTAGGCATTGTTCTCATCAGTGAGGATAGAGAGAGCATTCGTAAAGACAATAAGAAAGTACTCCAATACAATAAAGCTACAATGCAGCTTAAAATAATTATGAGAATTGCTGCAAGTAAAGGAGGGCCTGCTTCACATCCGACTGCTGATACATCATTGACCTCTAGTGGTGAAGATTGAGAATAGTAAGTGTATCATCAGCAGTACCTCTGCCAAGTAAATAAATTGATATTAATTGAGAATTATTTACAGCAGAAAAAAACAAGGAAACCTCTTGGATTTAACTGCATTTCTAAATTGACAAGAAACACTTTCAGCAGGTTTCAACAGCCCTTTACAACATTCAGGAGGACTGTTTGACTTTTCCTCTTTACAGAACTGCTTCAGTTATTGGGCTGGGCAATTCATTGAAAATTAATTAAAAACTGAATTTTAGAAACTTGCCTGTTCTAAATTTTCTTTTTATTTATTCCTGCTGTTACTTTCACCTCTCTATTGTGTTTTCATGTGCTGATTCCTTAAAAACACTCGTGCACTTACATTTAAATTACAATATTCATTTTCTCGTAACACAATTTCATTTCATGTTTTTGTGCTTTCGTTTCAGTGGTTTGGAAACATTCAATAAATTATCATAAATAGTGTGCTTCTCTATGTTTATTTTACAATTACAAAGGTATCTACCCTCTCATTAGAAAAATGTTCCCTGTTTTAATGGTTGAACATATTTACCTTGTCATTAATCTATCAGGGCAAAAGAAAATATTGCTTGTTAATCATGATCGAGTTAAAATGTGCAGTTAATCATGATATTGATTTGAGATCATATTGCCCAGCCTTGGCTCCGACACTTTTATAGGATATCTGGTGTGAACTGCTTTCTTGAGGTCCTTCCTCAGCTTCTCTACAGGCTCGGACTAGACCTCACTCAAAAAATCTGATTTTCTTTACCCGAAGCCTTTCTGTTGTAGTTCTTATTTCATTTGGGGTCTCTACATCATCCAACTTCCACTAAACGTCATCTTGAGGACAGCCATCTTGATAATATCTTGGAATACTTAAATTAACTTGGGAACTTATCTTCCCGTCAATGATTGCAAGAAGTCCAGTCCCTGAGGAAGAGAAGCAGGTCCAAATTATGATACTCTGGCATAATTCACCACTGGGACGATATTTTGATGTTGGTAAGCTTTGGTCCATCATATGTGGTGGTGATCAGTCTTCCTGAACTATTCATCATTTGTTTCATTAGTCCTTGAAGGATTTTCCAAGTAGCACCGTGGATTGCTCAGGTGTTCTTTGGTAATCATCAGGTGTGCTGTGTCTTTCTCTGTGGTGTCCTACCATGGACATCCTGCCTGATCAGTGACTCCCATGGACACACGAACAGAGGTGTTTATTAGTTCAAGTAGTGTTTCTGATGTCTCATGGATTTATCTTAACCTTATTGAGGATTCTGCATTGTCTCTTTGGAGTTATCTTGGTTAGTGCCAGCCTCTAGGAAGAATACTAAACTGTCTTCGTTTGAAGATAGTTTGTCCAACTGTGGACTGATGGACAATTAAACACTTTTAGATGACTTTCCAGCACCATTCAGGTCAGGGTTTCTTGACTGTATACCTTCAAAGTGTTTATGATGCCATCCATGAATCACATGTACTCATGCAGCTTGTGAACTAACAAACTTAAAATATTTGAATATCTTCCATTAAAATGAAACCACACGTCCAAACTTCTGACTCCAACAGGCTTTTGTTTGATAAATCTGTGTATAAGTAATCTTTTTTTTTAAACAAGACATTGAACGTTTTAGTTACATCCAGTAAACACTTTTGAAATTATACCCATTTGTGTTTTAAAAGCCTAAGGTCACTTCATTTGTCTATTTTTGTGACTGTGAAAATCACACAGCATTTTATGGTAAATTATTGCAGAAAACCTGTTAATTGTCAGGGTTAACATATACTTTTCTTCCCAGCGACTGCATCACTGACACATCTCAGTGACGGGGACTGTAATCTCCAATGACTGTAAGCAGAATTTAATTTCTTTCATGTAATTACACATTAGCGTCAAGGAAAAGGAATCAAAATAACTTCAGTTTCGTGCTGGGCTGCTATCATCTCATCTGTTTTGATGGTGGGGTTTATACCTAACCATCAGCAAGGTGTAGCTGTGGAAGCTGAATAAGACACATATTGTTACACAAACAGAAACATGGTCAGGGAAAACAAAAATCAAAGAAGTAGGCAAATTATGTGGGGATACGAAAATGTGCAAAACTGCCTCCCTCTTCAATCACAGATCACAAAGGGGCAATCAAATTTAGTACAGCGTTCAACTGTAGACTGAATTGAAATTAATGAAGAAAATGAACACCCAATCAAACAAATGGGATATTTATAATTTATTTAATAAAAAGGTTATTACAGCACAGTAACTTTATTCGAATGACATACTTTTTTAAAAAAAGGCTTTTTTTTTTGTTCATGGTTTGGAGTTGTTTGGTTGAAATTCAGTGTAGACGGGCTTTAGGAGTCTTCTCATTGCTTTTGCACCGGAGCATCATCCCTCACCGCTGGGAAAATTTCAATTTCCTTGATGATCCGTTTAGCAATAATCTCGTTGTTTGCCGACACCATCCTTCGAGACATCAAATCGAATGCTCCTCCTGAATTATCAAACAGAGGCATTATTATGAGGGTGACGCTGCCAGTCAGTGGGATCAGAAACAAACCCGGAGAATTCCTGAACTTCTCCACCAGTTTTTCAAAGCTGTGAGAAGAAAAACAAAAAGCAGTGAGTGATGTTCAAGCATACACACCGTCGACATCTAGAAGTATGCCTCCTGCTTCCTGGACTATAACTGCTCCAGCAGCAATGTCCCAGCAGTGGATCCCGATCTCAAAGAAGGCCTCCACCGCTCCGGTCGCTACCAGACACATGTTAGTGGCAGCTGTTCCCGACCCACGAAGCCTGCCGGACAGCACCAAAAAAATTACAAAGAAGAATTAACAATCACTAAAGAGGAAGAAAAGCAAAAACAAAATATTTTAGCAGTGATTTTCATTCATTAATTTCTTTATTATTTATTTGGTGGGTTCTGTTTGTACCCAAAAAAAAAGATCTACACAAAGTCTAAATAATTAGATAACAGAATTTTCCCTTGCTATTTTTCATTCTTTAAAACTTCATTTTGACTCTTTACAATATATGCCTTGTGAAGTACCTCTGCTTGTGTTTCATTTATTTTTATGGACATCTATAGACTTAATTAGTTTGACTTTCATTTTGAGCTCACTAAAATATTAGAATTCTGACTTAACCTAATGTCAGAGGCTACGGTTTAAATTTACTGCAACTTTGCAAGATCAAACCTTTTGTTTTTGTTTTCCCTGCAGCTACTCTTAAGCTGCTTTCTTGTTTTTCATTTATGAACTTCAGTAGCAGTAGAAAAACAAAAGCATCCATCTAGAAATCAATAAACAACTGAAGAACTAAATGGCTTGTCTATTTAAAATGTTTTGATAGAGTGGGTGCAAAGCCTCTTTTTTCTTGTATTGCACGGGCCCACGCTGCTGACGGACAGGTCCCAGGAGCCGGCTGGAACACACCCACCTGATGTCAATCTTAGTTGTTTTAGCTTGGCTGACTTAGCTTATCGTAACGCACGATGCAAACAAATGCAGTTACCCGTATGTACTACCAACAGTAAAAGCTTGGAATAACATCATTTAGAATACAATCCTGGAATATAATTATTGATAGTAATTTTATGTGTCTAATAATTGTTTGGTCTCGCCTGGGATGGGCTGGGATAGGCTCCAGCAGACCCCCGTGACCCAGAAATGGAACAATGGGTCAAGAAGATGGATGGATGGATGGATAATTGTTTGGCTACATTCAAATGCAGTACATCAATGCATTACTTATTTTATGAATTTAGATTCTGGACTCTTAGAATTAACTGAATTAATTAAATTTTAATTAAGTGGACTGAACTGGAATATAATTAGACTAAACTAAACTTTTTTTCCTTTGTAAAGTTCTTCTAGTAGACTGGTATTATGTGAATAATATAAGTGAACTGAACCAAATTAAATCAACATTTGCCTCTAAAATGTCTTGAAATAGAATTCTATGTAGAGAGAAACTGATAAATAAGGAAAAGCGACTTTAAATACAACAAAATTTGAGCAATTGACATTAGTTATGTTTCACCACTGGCTATTTCAACAACTAACTGCCAGTTGTTACAGCTCTTTGTAGTTCTGTACACAAAAGTGACACAAGGCCGGTAGAGTATCACAATTTAATCTGTAAAACCAACCAGTCATTTTCAGTCGGGGGAGGTATTTTAATTGTGACTGTGACTGTGATAACCTAATCACTTTGTCAAAACTAAAGTAAAATGTGGTTGAGGATTTTAGCCATAGTGTGTTAGAAGAGATTTTAATCCACAAAGTGAATATGGCAAAAAGGGGTTTTTGAACTGAGCATCATACTGCATTTTGGCTTTGAAATCTGTTACAAAGCACACTGTGAAGATAATAGTGCAAGCACATCAACTTACCCGTGGACTGGAATGCAGAGAATTTTTTGCATGGTGGAGAAAATCTTTTGCACTTTTTCTGGGCTCCTATCAGTTCCATGCTCAGAAATGATGATGGACTTGTTGATATCTGCAACGACAGCATGCCAAAGGGTACACTGTTACTGATTTTCATTTAGAATGCATAATACAAGCTGTGGACTCGTGCTGTCAGTAAATAAGTGCAGGATAAAGTAAACAGTGTACCTTTCACATCAGACACCTGAATTTGTTCCTCATTGCAGAAAGCTCCCTTCCCCCTCCTGGCCTTATACATCTTGTCCTCCAAGCAGCTGTACACCACACCAAACTCCAACTGCAAACAGATGTCATATATTAAGAAGTAGCACGCAGTGGTACATATGGAGGAACTCATTTTTTGTGAAATGTAATTTTTTTTTAATGCATAAATTCCCATACCTGTTTATTGACAGCAAAGGCAATCGATACAGCCACAAATGGGAATCTGGAAGTAAGCCAATGCATAGATATTAGAATTATGTGTTTTTATGAAGACATAAAAATGCTCAGATAGTTAATTGGCTCATTGGTTGATAAATGCTGCTGTTAACCCTGAGTCACATCAGGTGCAGAAGCGCTGCGGTCTTGTTGCGACATGTTTGCCCCATCGGAGTATTTCAGAAGCAGAGCATTTCTGAATGCTGCCTGTTTGCTTGGATATGTGAGATTATAAGTTTACCAAAAGGTTTCAAGATCACATGAGAATGCAATAATCTGAGAGTTTTCATCCTTATAAAAAGAGGTCAAATGTGCTTTTCAAGTCTAGATTAAACCCTTTTTCCATAGACAGCTGAAATCTCTTCTGAGACCCTCTGGCTTGTTTTCCCACAGACTGACCTATGGGTTAACATAAGTCTGATGTTTAAATTTTCATCTTTTTAGTGGAGCTAAGTTCTCTGCCTTTTTACACCAACTTTACAGCACCGATCAAGAACATCCCAGAATTGCAAAGCACTCCTTTTATGTGATGCTAAGACGAAGTGCAGGATGAGACATTTCGGTATTTGAGGTAACAAACTTGTCCTTTAAATGCCAAAAACTGAGCTTGTCTATGTTGCTTTAGCGAGGAAAAATTGCACTTAATTTAAAATTATGATGTAACTATATGATGAAACAGCACATTCTTAATTTTTATTTAAGTAATTTTGAAGCCATCTTAACAAGGAAGAGTGATGATCATGACATGATCTGTCTCACATGATTCCCAGGAACCTAAAAAAGATGACCCGTTCCACCTCAGTACCATCAATGTCAGAGGTCTGTATCATTTTTATCAAAATTGGCAATCATTTCTTTGGTTTTGTTAGTGTTGAACAGCAGATTGCGCTTTACACCAAACAGCAAGACTATTGATTTCCTTTTGGTACAAAAACAGCTTTAAAAACAGAAAAGCAGAATAAGCTCTATTTAACCAGGGCCATCATTTAGACGAGTTCCCACAATCCTATATTGATACAAGAGATGGGAAAATGTTTTTTCTGGTTCCAATTGTTTGTGAATATAAATCTGGAGATTATGAAACCGTGGTGACGTTGGTCCCTTTGAGCATTGGACCATTCATTTTGTTCCCATGATATACCAAAATAAATCTGGGGAACATTTGACTCTGGGAACATACTAATAAGTCTCAAATCTACAAGTCACTTATGACAACCAAGTTGTGAGGTTAAAAAAAAAACACTATCCCTTTAAAATGCAAGGAATATTTGACCCACTAGGGCAAGAAAAATGGTTATGTACAACTGCTATGTCTCATTAACTAGTGCTGAGTTTGTCATTAAAAAGAAACCCCTGAGTTAGATTCATCCAAAAAAAAAAAAACTGACAGTATTTACACAGTATACAAACTTGTACTTCACCAGCACTTTCTTACCCATGTACAAAGTTTGTGGTACCATCCACTGGGTCAATGATCCAAGTCGGTTTGTCTGTTAAGATGCACGCTTCTCCTTTCGCAACTGACTCCTCTCCAATGAAACTGCAGCACAGAAGAGGCAGTGGATCACTGAGGATGATCAAGTCCTGACAGATCAGCTCTGTGAACATGTGTGCATCTGTGTGCATGCCTCACCAGTGTGTGCCCTCTCCAAACTCCTTTTTCAGAGAGCCAATGATGATTTTCTCCACCCTTTCATCAGTCTTGGTTACAAGGTCCACAGTTGAGCTCTTTGTCATAATCTTTATTTCACTCTCACCGGCTTTCCGAATTTCCTGAATAAGTGAAACGTTATCACGCAAAAGGTGAGGATGAATAACTTCAAATGTGTTGAACATCACAAAGTATGCCTAAGAAGAAAAAGATAAGCAAATCGTACCTCTCCTGCTTTTCTTGCCACTTCAACAGCAAAGTCGTACGCCTTTTGCCATGGGTCTTCCATTTTATCTTTTATGGGGCGCGGTGGGTGTAAAATAAATCAAACCTGTGAAATCGTAGCAGTGAGTCATAAACGATTCATTGCTCATTAATAAGACATGCAGTTCAGTGCACATCATTCAAATATATGTAAAACAAATATGCCTGTTAAAGCGTTACAACACCATTACTTCAAAGCTGAGCTATTAGCACCCCACTATCACTGCAGCATGTGTTACGTAAGGCTTCCTCCGTACAGGAATTTGGCAGTCCTGCATTGATCTAAATCATTACCACAAGTTAAGATGCTGCATATTGCATGAAAATGTGTCATCATTCCTGAATAAGAGGTAATAGAGGAAACAGAACTGTCTAAATAAATCTTTTCTCCTTTTCATTGTAGCACTAAGTGGAGCTTACTGTTGATCAGAGTGGGCATCAGTAGCTTGTAAATTACCTCCAAAAGGAAAACGAGGATCCTAGATCACTTACAGAATCTCATTAAGTTTGTTATAAACTGCTCAGATTAATTTAGTAGCTTTTACTGGTTCTCTTCCGATCTCTAGAGACAGGAAAAGCTGGGTGGTTTAAATCTACCCAAAGTTAAACTGGTTTCCATCACAGGCAGGATTTGTGTCAGTCTGCAGAGGAACTTACTGCAGGACAACATACCTGACATACTGTAAGTCATGTCTTCATCATTTTTCTGATACCAGTGTGTGTCAGAGCAGCCGCTTTACCGTGGATCTAACACGAGGAAAGACAAACCTACCTTGTGGAGTGGTGCTGCTCTCAGGTGGCCTCCAGGTTCTGGTGTGGCTTCTTTTGAAAGGTGAAACCTTAAATTGTCTCACTGAACAGATGAGGCAACTTAAAAAGCTGGCAAAAACAAAGCAGGAAAAGTACCAGTACCGCCCTCCACAGTCGTCTTCTCAGCAATCAGGAGAAAAAAAACCACACCAGCCTGGCTTCACAAAAGCAGTTCTGCAATAACACATGCCCCCCCCCCATTCTTTAACATAAGTACACCTAAGGTTGAGTAAGTGGAAAATTTTTGCGAGTCGTTCTTATTCTTGTGGGGTTGCCACAGGAAGACACACCCTGGTCCACATGGCTCTGTGCAACAGCTGACATGAAGACTAAATACTAAATAAATTCCTGAATGTTTATGTCAGAACACATGAGTGAAAATCCTAACTTTTCCGAGAAACAGTTAGGTTTTTATATTTCCTGTCACTTTTGCAGCTTTGAGCCTTATTGTTTCCACCAGTGGGAAATAGTTTGCAAGGTACCCAGCTGACAGTGTGGATTATGTGGCTGTTTCTCAGTGTTCCAGCTGGAAGGTGGATAAAGTCTTGACAACATCACCATGAAATGCGTATAAGTTAATACCAAAGATGCACAGGTTTAGATTTGTTTGTGCACCATCATCAGGCTCAACAACTCTTGAAATCCCAAAATGCCAAATTTAAGCTCAGATTCTGCTCTCAGCAGCAAAGTGTACAATGTTTTAGCCCTAGGAGAGAAATAAGTTTTACCCTCATTTAAATGCACAAGGCACTTAAGTCCTCGGGGAATGTAAAAATATTATTTTCTGACTCATCAAGCTTCCTGTGAAACGTTGACAGTGAGAGGAATTCAGAATTAGCTGTAAGACATGATGTTCAATTAGGGATAAAGGCTGCCTCTTTCTCCCGCTTACGACCTCAAATCTGGGTATCTGTATATCAGGTAACAACATGTTAATGCAGAACTTTGCTGTCTGACACATCTGTTTGTTTTAACATAACAGAAGCATTCCTGTTCAGACATGATGCTCACCATGACCACACCTTGCATAACTCTGCTTCATGTGTGTTGCAAGACGTCAAACCTGCTTCTGCTTTCCTGTTACGGCAGAAATGCGGCGATGAGTCAAGAAAGTGAATGTGCAGAAACTGCTCATTTTTTTAAAATCTAATTTTACTCTGCAACAGCTTTGCTAAAGAAAGATAAAGCCGGCAGAAAACATTCTCCTTCTCCCCTTAAATGAGTTACAGATTTGCAAGAAATCCTAATGCACAAGCTGCAGCTGAAATAAACAAACTTGTGTTGAATTTACCAGATCAGTGTGGGGTTATAATGTTGAAAGTTGTCTTTGAGTGGGAGCAGCAGAAGAGCAGTTGTCACCTTGTTGTCTCTGTTGTGCGCCGTATATAAGACGCTCTCAGAAATGTGAGGAGACGCACGGAGGGAAGTGATAGGACAGGCAAAACAAATGCATCAGTCCTGCTGTCTCCCCGGCAGCTCCGTTATGAATAATTTATCCAGGATGACGGATGTTTTTGGATGTTTGGTTCCCCAGGATCACAACTGTAATTGAGGATGCTGAACTTGCTGAAGGTCAATGGGGTTTGATCTGAAAGATGAGGCCTTTTTGTAGTCATCAAATCCTTTTTGAGTTATTTAACTATTAGAGTCCTACAGCAGTCTACCAGTGCACAATACTAATTCTGACACTACTGGCATTACAGGACTTTTACTTTACTAGTTTTTAAATCACATTTTGAATTGGAAGAGTTTAACCCTTGTTAAAATCCATACATACAACTAAACACTTCCTGCAAATGTTTCAAATTAAAAGCTGTTCAGTATTTCAGTGGAAAGAGACCCTTAATTTCACAACAGGGCTTTTATTGTGAAGGATCTGTTTTCCTACCATTTGTAGCTAAAGGCTGATCTTATTATATGATGGCAGTCTGAATGTTGTAAAACTGGATACATTTATGGTAAATAATTTAAAGCATTATTACTTTAAATCAATCATACTTCAATGTGGGAAATTTTGTTGTCATTCAAAAGTCATTCAGTCATTTATTATGAACTCATTACTGTGTAATTGATGGAGTAATTTCAGTTTTCCTTTTAAAGCCAACGCAGAAGTGCAGTTCTTCAAACAACCACTAGGGGCTGGCTCTAAAAGTGAGTCAATTTCTAACAATCCTGTGAAAATGTCTAACTTTACAGGAGTTTTGGCTTCCTTGGCCAGTTTCATACCCATAACTACTTTACAGGAAGTTTTTTTGTTTTTTTTGGGGGGGGGGGTTTCTTTTTTTCTTTTTTAGTGACAGGCTGGAATGCTCTGTGGGCAAAGGTGATCAATTTTATCTCAGCTTATGATACTAATAAATGTTATCTCACATTCATTTTAATCAAATCCATCCATCCTTCCCAACTTCAGACGTCACTTCTGAAATAAAACGAGGACTTTCAGGCCAATGAGGGGCTACTTTAGCATGAATTACACTATGTCTATGAGGTCAGGAAGGGGTGTTTCAAACAACTGCTAGGCTGTTTTGTTTCACCCATTTGCAAGTTGTTTTTTTTTTAACTGAGAGTGAATCAGAGTAAATTCCTGGCAATAAAACAACCACCAGAGCTCGAACACTTGGCCTTCACAACCACTTTTCAGAAACATAGAAGGGTTCATCCAGTTCGCTTTATACAGTCTTGATGTGGGCAGAAAGGATTTGAGTAAAAACATGATTTATTTACTTTTAAAAACGGAGCAACACATAGTCATGAACATTTACAGGTAAATATCTAAGATTGTATCCAGGAGGCTAATTTCCATCTCTAGTCCCATTTCCGGGTTGTTGTCAACCAGTTAAAAGCAATAGAAACAATAAGGATAAAGGACAACAACTACAAGGAACAATAAAGAACATGGAACTGACCATGTGTAAAATAGCAAGTCAGAAGTGGGGGGACCACAAGAAATTTTTCCACAGAATACAAAGAGCTACATTATGTTGCATACTCCCCAAATATTGTATTGCACAATACCTACATCTTTTATTGCACAATGTTCATAGACTGTATTACACACTACCCATACATTGCCTTTCACAATGACCATAGAGTGTCTTGCAAAATACCCAGAAATTGTATTGCCCTCTGTGCATAACACACAATTGCACATACAGCTGTGTATTGCACTGAATTGAATTGTACTATGTATGGACTATTGTGCCGTATTAGAGCACATAAAATTAATTTATGTATGGACGGCTGGATTATTAACAAGTGGTACCCCAACAAGGAAGACCAGCACTCTGATCACAACCTCAAAGTCTTCTAATAGTGGTTGAGTAGTGGTCATTACATCACGTGAGACTTGGTAGTTCATTCATTACACTTGGTGTTAATTTCCATGTTTGATATGCTCAAAAAGAAAATGTAGACAGACCTACGGTACTTTTCCTCAAAGGTACAGTCCAAACACCTCCAGATCCTGGTCTTGTCAGCCTTTTTTTTTTTTTGACAAATTCTTGTAGAGGAGGTGGAGTTTGGCTGTAAAACATTTTATAGACTAGTAAAGAATTTCAGAGTTTTCTCCGTTTGGTTCCTTGTGTTTCTTTAAGATCTGACAGTGATGGCGGATCCTCCTGTATCAGTCTACAATGTAACCTGAAAAGATCAATAAAGTAGATGTTCTAGCATTTATTCAGTACATTATGTAAGTGATATGCAGTTCTGAACTTCTTCATTGCTCCACCAGAACACAACCAACCTTCTTTATCAGTTTGTTCACTTTCTTTAAACCACTGGCTCTGACGCTGCAAATAAAAACCGCAGACTTGCAATAGACTCATGTGCAACATCTTGCTACACAAATTGAAAAACCTGAGCCATGTCAAGATGTAGAGCTTGCCAAATTACTTCTGAAAGCCTCTGAAAGTGTTGCATCTCTTGTTAAGTCACTTGTCCAGGGGAGCACTCATATATCCATCTTCCACCACCTCCATCTCTTCTCCCAGGGTGGATGTTTGCCTTATCCTATCTTCCATGGGAAATTCTTCCAATACATTCAGGTTGGAGAATTTCTGAGCTTGGATATTTGGGTTTGATAACATATTCTGGCACCTTGATTTAAGTGTCCTTAAAAAGGTTTTGGACAAATTTAGATGCATGTTTTGGCTTTTCTGTTTGGAAGACTCTGGGTGGTATAAAGTTATTTCTCTAAATATCAGTGTAATCCTAATTTTTCATGATCTCATGCACCCAGATAAGGTATACTGTACAAAACAGCAACAATAACAAAAAAAAAAAGATCCTGAACAGTCCTGCAGCATCATTCTTCCACCACCATGTTTTAGTGTGGTAACTGTATTTTGGGTTGAAGGTCTCTTCCTTTCTTCACCAACCTAAAGCAGCATCCCTGTGCATTATTAGACCATAAGGACAGATTTGCAAACTTCATCTTGGATGATAACCATGAAAGTTACCGCAATAAAGAGCTCAACCAACAGTCTTCTGTGAAACCTCATGTCAGCTCAGCAACGATCATCTTTACAGATACCCAGAGATCCTTGTTGGTGTTTTTCACTATTTTCCCCTCCAAAGGTTTGGAATCTTGAACAAAGGCCAGATTTGTTTTTGAGAGAATCTGTCTCCTCGTATGCTGCAGTGATGCAACAAACAGCCGTTAACGACACAGTCAAGTGCTTGGAAATGGCAGTATAGCTTCAGATGAGCTTCTTCTATCTTCCGTCTGAGGTCCAGGTTGATTTGTTTGTTGGTTGGTTGAGTGATTAGCCTGGCCAGCCATACCCATCCGCTCAGCTGTAAATCTCAAGTGAATGCATCTCCTCACAGCCATGCAGAACATAAAGAGCTTTATGTCCAAAAGCCAATATTCAAAATGGCTAAGTTGGCTGCAGAATTCCTAATGAAACCTTGGATAAACACGGCTGGCTGATTGGTGATATCACGTCTTAAGAAGAGTCTCTTTCAATCAAGTGTTAAAGTGACACGAGTCCTACTCGTAGAGTCCTTTATGGTTTAAATGCTGATTAGGGCTGATCCATTTGATCATGTTAAACTTAAATATTTATAATTTACTTTCAAAAGTGAGCCAAAATGAGGCTGGGGTTTTAAGGATGATGTTTCAAACAAGAACAAAGTTTTCTAACTGTTCATGGTAAGAGCCCAGATGATTATACGTTACTTTGATGGGAGACTAAACATGTTACATGTATTTTCAGCTTTCAGCATCACCTTTCTCTTTTAATTATTAATGGATTGCTGAGAGCAGATGAAAGAAAATCAATTAAATACTTCAGAACCTACAGTTGGTGAAGTATTTAGACGGTTCTTCGTGAGTTGATTACAACATGCAGGTCAGCGGGGAGTCTGCCTTCAGTTTGCCCTCTCAATACAGCAGAGCTGAGGGAAGCTTCAGGCTAGTGTTTTTTTACAGCAGTAAGTGGAAATTCCTTCTGATGGAGAGCTGCGGGGTGTTTGTTCACAACCTCCTACTGGGACCTGCTAAGTGGACTTCAATTGAAAGTTCGATCACCCAAACAAAGCAAGTGAAAGTACTTCAAAGCCCAAGTCATATACACGATCCATCAGAAGAAGCAAACTGAACATGATGTCGACTCGTATTTGCTCAGGATGGAGGACTGCACCAAAGGGCATTATTCATTCTCAGCTAGGCTGTTTTTTTTTTTTCCTTTTGTGAACTGGCTTAATATGAAATTTGAATGGAACTCAATTGATGATAGTAAGCCACCGAGCAGGTATCTTCAGCTCTCGCGGGAGCGATCCGCAGCTGAGTGTGAAGTGGAGGGAATGAGCACCGGCGGCTCCAGATCAGAGATCATGGTTCTCAGTTGGGAAAGGGTGGAGTGATCATTCCTGCCTCAAGTGGGGGAGCATAATGAGTGGAGGAAGAATAGAGCAGGAGATGAACAGTCGGTGTGAACTGTACTGGGCTGTTGACTGTACAACTCTGCAGTTTAGGTGTACCCTGTACTTATTTAATTTTTTTTAATCCCTCAGATGTGCAATAACTTCACAAACCCTGTACAGTTGTTTTGTACATAGGCAATATTATTTTGTCTTTTTTGTATGTTGCACATTTTTCGTATATAGTATTTGATTCTTTGCACTTTTATATTGTTTTTGAGCTGCTGTGGCCACTGAATTCCCCCACTGTGGGATCAATAACGTTTGATGTAATCTAATCTAATCTCCCCTATAAAAAAAAAAGAGCACAAGAGAGAAGACCATAGACAGGCTGCTGATGTGAGTGTTCTCCACAGAGAGGCTGAACCGTTTCTTAGATTTAAGGTGAAAAGTTCAGGACCAAGGAGGGAGTAGGAGTAGAGAGGCTGCTCCAGCTGAGATGGTTAGGATGCCTCCTGAACATCCATGTGGGGAGGGGTTTCAGACACGCCAGCTGGAATACGGCTGTTAGACAGACCTGGGACATGCCGAAGAGATTATACTTCATGGCTGGTCTGGGAAAGCCTTCATTTACTCCTGGAAGAGCTGGAAGAAGTGGCTAAGGAGAGGAAGGCTGGAACAGATCAGTTTGAAATGGACTTGGTGCATACAAATAACATGTCTTCTCCATATTTAGCTTTACGTAATTGTAAAAAAAATGCAATCTAATCTCTATCAAACATTAAAAATATTGTACGTGATAGAGAACCACAAAAATTCCAGGTGGCTTTAACCCTTGAGGATACAAATATAATGGCACACAGTACAAAGGTTCTGAAGATGTTTCAGTCTGAACCAGAGCGGTGGAAACAACTGTCAACAACGAAGGCAGCAAAACATGAGAGAAGCACACGACAACAAGTACAGCACACAGCAGGGTAATGAGGGAAAAAGTGGCTTAAAAAGAAGACAGTCAGACTGAAAGCTCAACAAAAGTTGTCAAAAAAAAAAAAAAAACTGCACGCAGAGCCCGGCTGCAATCTCCAGAGGCTCATGTTTGGTATGTAACAGGAAAGCAGAGCTGCTGCGAGAACAATGGTTGGCACATCCTTCCAGCAACCATGTCATAGTTGGCCGTGTCGTTTACAAGTCCGTACACAGTGAAAGAGCGTTTAAATTTAAAGATGCAGAGAAAAAACATCAAGGCCTTGTTGGCAGAAACCTCCGAATACCTCTGCGCTCCCAGCTGCAGAGAAACATCCACCAACATGTGAGATCTGGGTTTGCTCAGATTGTCTTCTAAAACCACGACGTTGCTATCGCCGAACACAAGCAGTCCACGGAGAGTGAGACCGTGGGTTACTTCACAGAGCATATCAGGCTAGGAGGAGGTGACGGTCCACCAGAGTGGCACAGTTAAAGGGCATTTTACATGGTGTAAAATGTAAGTTTTCATCTCCACTAAATCACAATAGCAGCAGTAGCTGTTTTTCTTCTTGTTTTACACTGCATGAGAGACCTTTTCTCTGTTTTCACAAGAGACGCTTCCCTTGTTCATGCCTTCACTTCATACATTTGTTTTTCTAGGTCAGAGCAACCAGCATGGATTCAGACCTCTGTGAAGATGTGACGAGGGCTTAAGGAGCTTGGCGACAGAGGCTTCTCCTCCTTCAACAATGCATCCACGTGGGATGGCCTAGCTGCCTTTTGTTTTCTCACGGTGGAGGAGCAAAACTTCGCTGGAATGTTTGAATGAAGGACAGCGAGATGAAAACTGTCTTGACAGATTTTATTATCCTGCTTTTTTTTTTTTTTTTTTTACGTATTTCACAGGGGACAAGTCATGACACTGCGCTCTTATATTCAGTCATGGATATGATCTACCCCGTCAGCATATTTCCAGGTTCCCACTCAGACTTCACTTCTTATGCCAATTATCTATTACGTCTCCGGTTTATGACGCTGACATGTGCTTGCATGCCGAGGCTGGTTTCTGCAGGGCTGAAGTTTCATGATTATTTTCATACAAGATAAAAGCACAAGAAGGCTGGGAGTGAAAGGATTACTCATTTTTATTTCCTTTCTTGAACACATACTTACAAAAGCTGATTAAACATGCGTATTCCACATTTCTCATTTAAAAACACCTTCCATGTCTTTTATTTTGGAAAGCAGTCATACAGTGGAGTAGGTACACGTATAATTATAAACACTAAAACTTAGCAACTTTCTGTTACACAGCTCTATCCAATAAAACTTCAATAAATGAAATAAAATAAAGAAAATGCAGTCTGAACCGTCAAAGCATTTATTGTTTAGCTGCTTTAATAGTGAAATGTTGAGGTATTTTAATAACTGATTTTTTTCTGACTGAAAACACTGAAATAAGAATAAAAAATATCACATGGATTAGCTATTAGAAGCGATGCAAAAAGAGTGTGTACCTGTTGAACTGTGTTACAGTAACACCTGGTTTCCTTTTGTCCTCGTCAATCTGCATGAAAAACAGACCACGCCCCCTTGTGGTCAACGCCGGGAACTGCAGCTCTGTATCACTGCTGATCAATTCAGACCAATCCCATATCGATATCAGAGGATGATTCTTACATAAATTACTGATTAGATTTTTTGATTTGTTGTTTGAAACCTTAAAGTTTTTTCTTTTTGCCCTATTTTTTTCTCACATTCAGATGAAGGATTGTTATTTTTAACTTGTTTGAAGGGACATGTAATATAGAAGTTTATCATTTTGCTAAAATTGCTGCACCTTTTGTGCAGCAATTCAATTGGAATAAGAAAAAAAAATCAACAACCTCATGTTTGATATCAGAATAACTTTTGGTAATCAAGATGAATAAATTGGAAAAATATTTTACACTTAAAAAAAAAAGAGAGAGAAATCAATGCATTTTTAGTTCCTAACAGCAACTTATTGCTGCCATGGAAGAGAAACTTTTCTGATAAACAGCCTTCACTTTTACCCTGCACATTTTCACTACATAGTCAAAAAACTGAAATATGTTTGTTTTTCGAAAGTCTGCTTATTCGTGTCGTGCTTGTTAAAACTTCTCGCGTTGGGGCAAATAACCCTCCAAAAAACAGCCGAAGGAGAAATTTCCCAACTGCATCAGAGATCACAGACGATCCCAAAGGACTGAATGAACTTGTGGACCAGCGCTACATGATATTTGAAAAATATGAGCTAAACAATATGACTCGAATTATATACATGTATCGCATATCATACCACAATGTATATAAATGGAGTTAATGTCTTTGTTTTACTGCTAAAATAGATACGGGATATGTATTATTTTAACTGCAGCAACGTGACGTTATGACAAAAAAAGGGGGGAAAAAATGCATGTGACGTCTGTTTTTAAACGCATTAGCATCGTCATCATCATGCCTTCTGGTGTTCAAAGTGTGGAAGTATAGTGTCTTAAAAACTATCTCATTACTAACTAAGCAAGCGGAAATGAGGCATAACAGAGAATTTGAATTCCTACTCACTAAAAAAACAAGATGACGTTATGAAAACTTAAATCTAAACTCTTCTTATGAGGTATGTGTGTCGCTTTGGTTTTTAAGGCAAAGACAGACTTGCAACCCATTAAGATCCGAGTGTATTTACATGACCGGAGTTTGTTGAGTGAAGTTCTGGGGTTTATTTTTCGTCCACATCGTCCCTGCCAACAGGAAACTCTGTTATTTCCTTGGAAATGCGTTCGGCTATGGACCTGCTGCTGGCTATGATCAGCCTGCGAGACATCAGGTCATATGGTCCACCTGGGAAAAGGAAAAAAAAAAAAAAAAAGAGAGAAATTAATACTTTTTTAAATTATTATTTATTTCATTTAAACACAAATTTCTATATGCAGGGAATGTTGATTGTAGATATTTAGCTGCCTCTAGTGCTTTATTAAATGTTTAAATAAAATACAGATATTTTAAACCATTTTCTGTTCCAGTTTTGATGTTTTGTTGCTCAAAGGATTTCTCCTCTAACAAATCTTAACATCAGATATGAGTAACCATGATGATGGGAAAAATGTTTTCACATGGGAGCAGCTGGAAAGTCAGGTCCAGATGAGATGGTTGATGAGGAGGCTTTGAAGAAGCAGAGCAGGAGTAAAATTTCAAATTATTTCTTCTCCATGGAGATTGTGAAGTTACCAACACGTGAAACGAAAGTGCTCGAGGTACCGATGAAGACAAATCTGGACTGTTAGGGGTTACCCAGATGTTACACAGAAGATCTGCAAAAAGAGAAACTGAAAGGAGGAAAGACCGCAGCTGAAACTGTGAAGGAGCATTGCTACACTCCAGATAGTTTAGCTGTTGCCAGGCAACAAACACAACACTTCACAGGTATCATGGAGATTTCAACCACACCTCTCCCCAGCACACTTCCAACTTCTCAACAATTTTGGCTTCTTTTATTTATTATTTTATACTTGTTCATTCACAGTTTATCCTTTATTTCCTTTTATGGATTGATGAGTCAGTTCCACCTAAATAAATAAAAGTAAAAATTGCCATATAAGAGATCATCTTAAATTAAAAAAAAAAAAAGAGCATCATGTGTTTGCTTGTGGTTTTTAGTGGCTGAGTGCTGACAAGGTTACGTTGTTTTTGACAGTAAAAAAATCTATTTTAGCAGCTGATAAAGATTTTCTGAATGCAAACCACCTTGAAGTAGCATCTTTATTTTGAACATTTGAGTTTGGACAGTTCAGCAGCACACAGTTACATCAAGGCAAAGATTTAAGCAAAGACGGGGGTCTTTAGTGTTCACCCATATCCTGCAAATGTCTAAACCCTCTGCAGGAGTTTGGTTCTTCCACCTGAGCTGTTATTACACACCACATAAGCAGTCTACAACCTGCCTTTACAAACATGCGCCACACGCCGTCCCGGCCATCAGGGGCGGTGGACGTCTCAAGGTGCCGGCTCCATGTCATTCACTTGGAATGCGTCCTGCCGAGTTTTACGAGTTCAAGATTCGTCCATCAGCTGCTTGATGGAAACATTAGAGAGCAGGTTTTAATAAAGGGGACCTCAGTTTCCTGTTTCTGGCTCTTTCTTGATCACCTCAAGAAAGAGCCAGAGAAACAGGATCTGGGACTTGTTCTTCAAGGGCTGAATATTCAAATCGTATATCAAAAAGTAAACTGCTAAAACTGGCACCTGATGCGGTTGTTAGGTCTGAGTTTACAGCACCCAGAGGACAGAGGAAGTTTCCCACTCTTACGATTTCACTTCAGCTGAGCAGACTTCCTCGTTTAGTAGCATCTCGATCCCATTTGTCAAGGACTGCTCTTGAGCAAAATAAGGGAATATTCATCCTCATCTCCCAAAGCCTTCACATCATGCACCCTCCAACTGACTGATAACTGGAGTGCAATGGAGGAGATCACACCCGTGCTGCTACTACTTCTTGTAAAGAAGGAGAAGTATCCATCTTTATGATGTACCCTGTAACAGCAAATCATGACAAAAAATAACATTAAAGAGATGATAGCGAATGATATGCTATCCTCCCAAGTGGCTCCAGAGAAGCAGAAAGGTGTCAATCACTTGAAACTGAGATTAAAAAAAAAAAAAAATTGGGTGTGGGTCACACTGTGGAAATTACAGTCACTGTTGAGCTCAACCACTAATGCCAGGACACATGTTTTTGTCATGACCCATTTCACTGGTGTTGATGGATGCAAATACCCCCGGCTGGCAGAATCAGCAAACACTGTCCCTGGAGGGGGGGAGTTTCAGCAGAAAGTCTGACAAATACATCCGCCGAGTGGGTTTCTCTCTTCATTTCAACCGTGTAGACATGAAAAATTTAATAAAGCATGAAAGAAATCTGTTTCCATTATGTCTAAAATTTCACAAAGTGGAACTTTTCACAGGAGGCAATTTGAAGAAGAGATATTTCTCAAAACTGCAATGTGAAGACCCTTTCTGCACTGGACGGTCACATGACGTCACTTTCCTCTAGGAACTGGTTCCTGCAGTCAAGACTCGGTAGATGCAACAAAAGGATTTACTAGCTTGCGCAATTTTTCAAATTTCTGAGTCATTCTGAAGTTTTGTGAAAATGTGGACAATGACGCGAGCACTGTGTTTACGGGACTTCCCCATCTTTGTTTTGAGCAAAAATAATGAATCCTTAGGAGACTAGAATTTGATTGTTTAGTTACAGACATTTCAGTAAGCTTGTATAATAACATGTCTCCTTTTTATGTTCAGATCATCATCAGTGTCTCTACATGTTCAATCATGACATTAGGACTTTGTTAAGGTCAGAGGTCATGATGTAAGATTGTGACGTAAGATTATAGTGACCTCAGTGCATCAGAGAAGAACTTTAACAGCAAAATAATGATCCGCATCGAAGAAAAAAAATTGTGAATGTTACCCACTCTTAGTGAGCATGGTTGACTAATTTTAAATGCTTCTTCCAAGTCCTGAGACCAGTTTGCTTTGGTGATTTTTCAGTGGACGGGAGTCTCGTGAGGAACAACTTGGGATGATCTGGATGTCCAATTAGGTTCCCTTTTAAACACATTTCCTCCAGAAATGTTGGGAAAAATAATACCTTGAATATTTTATATCCTGATTAGGCTGCTGCTGCCACAACCCAACCTTGGATTTAACATACAGAGAAATAAGTGGATAAAATGAATTCTCATCTGCAACTGTTCTAACTCGGTGGCTAATCTGGTCTTTTACTTCTCCCTGCTGCTCCCCTCAGATCTCTGTGAACTCTTAAAGTTATTACCGTTCACCAAGTTCTTTGATGCAGGTTTCCAAGAGTAAAAACAAAGATTGGGGGGGAAAAAAAGCTTTTGAATGTGCCGCCCCATCGCCCTGCTTTCACCTTTAGGAAGATTTGAAAATGTCAGGTGAATTTTAATGTACCTTAAGGAACAAAGATGGTGAATGTAACTGCCCAAACTGAAGCTAAATCCTGTGTTTGAGTGTGACGGTTGTGTTTTATATATTTGTAAATGTTTTGTGTTTTCATGCAGTCGTCTAGGAAAGGTCTCTTGTAAGAGATTTTAAGCTCAATGAGAATTTGACCTGGTTAAATAAAGAATATAAATGTCCTGAATAAATACACAAACGACACATATTTGGAATTTTCCAAGTCATAAAAGAGGAAGTTTACCTTCTCCTGTTATCTTATTACAAAATGAACACTTGTTTTTTGTTTTTGTATGTTTACCTAGCCTAATTATTATTACTTTATTTTAATCTTACATGGCAGATAACCAGTATATCAACAAAAATATATGTCGTTCCCCCAGCTATGGAAACAATAATGACTGGGGTCTCATTTGTCTGCCGGGTTGATGAAACGGTTTCTCTAATAAATTTCTTGACCCAAATGTCAAGTTGTAATGTTTTAATTAAATGATTTGATACAATTAGACGACATTAAAACAACAAAAATACGACCACTCTCGTTTATAGACTTAAAACCACTCCAGGTAGCAGAACCACTTCTGATCACATGGTGTCAACAGCCCTGCAGTGTTGACGCAAGAGCCATGGACAATACTGTATTAATGAGTGGGGACGGTCCGGCACGTCTTGTGGCAGCCCTTTGTCCCACTGGAGATCCACTTTACTTTGTCTTAAATCTAGAGGTCACAACAAGAATCTATATCTGGCTTGCTAGTCTGATGTGAAACCTGGAAAAGAAGAAAACTGCAGTTCCTCGACTGACCACCAGGGTTGGCTCCACAAGTGAGTCAACTGCCACTGAAACTCTGGTTTAAATGTCCAAAGCAGCAGAAATAAACATACAAACAGTTTTAGTCTCATATCCATATCTGGAGGACGGGGGGTTGTTTTAAGTCAACATACAAAAATCTGCAGGTGAAATTTAATAAAGCTACAACTTTATATACTGTCAGGAACTTGGTCTTTGAAGGTATTTCGCACTTCACACTGTCTAGACATGACATCTGAGAGCAAACTCATTATCATTAACATTAACATAATACAGCTTGTTGTGATGTTGACTGTACTTAGAAGTCGTTGAAACCAATTTTAGATTGAACTGAAGGAGTTTCAGGGCAAAACTTAGGAAAGTAGCCTGAAGCAGCTACCTTCACGCCCAGCTGAGGGATACTAGCCAGGGCTAGTTGGAGCAGTTAGCAACAGCTGGATCTTCCGGTTAAGTGAACTTTGACATTAATCATTTCAGGACCTCCTCCAAGTTGACTAAATGCACCACTGATCAACATCTGAAACATTTTTTGCAAAACAAATATTTAACCCACAGTTCTCAGATTTAGACCCGTTTTAGGCACCTACTAGTCAACCAAGAAGTGACATTTGAAATGGGGACATCTTTGTTCAAAACGAACATTATTTAGCCTAACCTTAGACAACCAAGCTAAAATAGCCAACTTCAGGTAAGTAAACTCAGGTGGGAGTGTTCCTGCTAGCATTCTGACTGTTTGAGCCACAAATTTGCTAATTTTTTTAATTAACAGGGGTAAAATTAACAGGATTACAATGAAAAAGAAGTTTCAAAACCCATTGATGACATCACAGGAGTTTTTTCCCAGTTCTTTTTATAAAGTCTATGGTGACACAATTTTCCTAAAATACACTGCCCCCATGTGGTCAGAAACGGTATTGCTACATAAATCAGCTTTAAAACAGTTGTACTTTGAGATGCAGGTGTGCACAAAAAGCTGTACTAGGGTACGAAAGAGCAGAGTAAAGTTACATACACATTTCTTACTTTATAAAATACAATTATTTGAAAAAGCCTATTTTTATGAAGCAAGAGAACTTTGGTGAGTGCCTGCTTCACTGGCTGCCTTTTTTTTCCACAGTGGAGTTACTGAGTTGACTTTTCTAACAAGACTGTAATTGCACTAACCATGTTTGACTAGGAAAACAGTACAACTTCCTTAGCTACCAAATGTCAGGACAGATGGTTTGTCAGTAGTGCTGTGGCCCGAATTTCAGGTCAAAATTCCCCTGTTTCAAGCAGCAGCTGCCCTTTTCTCATCTCTGCATCAAAGAAACGTATGAACAGAGAGAGAGAGAGAGAAATAAAAACTAATATCAAAAACTATTGGTAGCAATAAATAATTCATAAACAATAACTTCTGTTGTGCCCCCTCTGAAAGAAGAGCAGCCAGGGATCTGTTTGTTCTGCTCAGCAATCCTTCCGTCTCTAATTTCGTGACGAGACTCTGCGGCTTTTGAAAAGTTCAATGCGAGCGGCGTTCTGAAGAGCTTCCCTGTTTCTCGATGACTCACCTGAAACATCCATGATGACCCCTCCGGCTTCAGTGACGACCGCCGCTCCTCCGGCCATGTCCCAGCAGTAGATGCCCATGTGGTAATACGCGTCAGCGGAGCCACACGCCACCAGGCACATGTTTATAGCCGCGCTGCCCGGGGAGCGGATCCTGCACATGGAGATGCGACATCTGTGTCACACCTTTTTTTTTTTTTTAATTATTCCATTTTTAAAAACATTATCTACAAAAGCAGACTGCTAGGGACTGGGAAATAAAATCTCTTTAATCATTACCACTCTGACCTCAGAGCAAAGTGTCATACTCATATTTCTGAAAGTCTTGAACATAGTGAACATTAATCTATATCACTCCCCTTACTTGACTACAAATCAGTGGTTGCAGTGTAAAACTCAACTACTTTAAGTTTAATTTAAACTTTGAACTGGCTGATGTTGTTAAAAGGATTGTTGAAGCAACATAACAGCAAAAATCATGTTGTATTTCCTCCACTGAATAACTCGATAAGTGTTGGACTTATCTGCTCCTCGGCTTCTCTGTGTGTTTACATTTTTAAAAAGATTACATTAATTCTTGCTTATTCAGACAAAGTCTTACCATTTGTCTCATGATGGCAGGTTCTGTCATTGTCACTGATGCTGCATTTAATGACTAATGGGAAACTGGAGTTTCCAACTTTGGATAACAAAAACAAAATCAAGTGGTAGCCCAGTCTATGTTGCTTTATATTCTGCACAAAATTCTGGACAGATAGCTTGATTAAAATACACGTGAGAGGGATTTGGAACTTTTTTCTACAGCGAGGTGAACCAGAGTTGAGTGACTCGCTCAATCTCCTAAAAATGGCTGAAATGAACATCGATGAGAGGAGACCTGTGGTACCGTCACCATGTGGCATTTTGATCAAACCATATCACAAAAAAATTTCATTAAGACCTCAGGAAATTGTGAAAAAAAAATGGCTCTTTTAACTCTCAAAATATTTCTTAACAAAATTCAAAATGAACTGTATATATTTGTACTTTTATTTTCATTCATTTTGTGACCCAACACTGTTTACTTTTACTTTCTAAGAGTTTTAGAATGACTAGCAGGTATCTTATTGTGTAGCAGCATTAAAAAAAAAAAATCATTTTATAATCAACTTCAAATAAAGTAAGCTTAGTAATATGCTAATGGTTACCATCTGCAGTGTTAACAGTTTTTATTTAATTAAAAGAAGAATCTGCAGACAGAAAGCACTATTGCTGCAGTTTTATTTTAAACCTGCATTAAATCATACCGTAGGTGTAATTTTGTTTGACAGTGCTGCTTTAAAGTTTCATAAACATCTGTAGTTCTTTTGTTTCTGAGTGTAAAATCATCACCAAGTGCATTGCTGAGCATTACAACCTGGAATTAAGCTCATATTTACCCATGAACAGGGATGGTAAGGATCTTCTTGACGTTGGCCAACATTATTTTAAAGTGTTCCGGATCTTCTTTGAAGCCCATTTCAGTCAGAACCAGAGCTTTGCTGATATCTTGGACAGAAACAAAAGTAAGTCATTCGTTGGAACAAACAAAGACTGCTAGCTCCCCCTGGTGGCCATTTTCTGTAACTGCGCCTCATAAATCTGGTTCAGCTTTCGGTTTTCACCTTCTTGTCCAGACACTTTGATGGGGACTCCGTTGCAGAAGGCCCCTTTTCCTCTCCGTGCGGTGTAAAGCTTGTCCTCGATGCAGCTGTATACGATCCCAAACTCAATCTGAGACCGACAAACAGCAAAGAAAACTGCAGTGATTAAAGTGGTGTGGGAGGAGGGATAAAAATAGAACAAGCAGCTGAACAATAGCAGAAATTTACTGCACTATTATTTATGAACTCACAAGGCAACAATTATGTGTCTTATAATCAAGAAAAATCCGATGGGAGAAGAAGTGTTATTTGCATAAATTAAATCCTACCTCTTTCTTCACTGTGAAGCCGATTGATACAGACACAAACGGGAACCTGCCCGGCAGAAATACACAATCTAAAACATCTGTTTAATGAACTCCCTTTAGAGTCAAGCTCAGAGGAATCAGCTTCTATTATCAGTTCAGTTTTATCTGGGTTGTCTAATTATCCCTGACTGAGAGGACAATCCAAGAGGGAAGCTAATTAAAAGATAAAAATAGTTAAGGAGGGACAAGGAGAAAACAGATCCAGCGCCGTATCGGGCTTTCTCTTCTGAGTAGTGATGGTGGTACCTGTGAACGAAGTTGGTGGTCCCATCGATGGGGTCGATGATCCAAGTTGGGTTGTCAGTTAGAAGAGTAGGGGCACCTGCTGCCACCGACTCCTCACCTATGAAGCTTCAAAGTAAAAAACAAGAGAATTTCAGTGTATGCAGTTTACAATATGTGACATCAAGTACAGTTTTATGGTGGCAGACTAGAGCTTGACCGATTTATCATGTTAGTATTATGATAACTGATGAATAAAATATAAAAGAACTTAATATGACATTGGTAAAGAGAAAACATATTTTAATGGTGTTATGGATGCTGCCGTTGTAGATTTTGTCCACTAGAGGCCGCTTTTGGAAAAATTGGTTGCAATTCCACAAATTTTACACAAAAAGAACTTTAAAATATTTAGTCATTCAAAATCATATTTGTTGTAAAAATAAAAGGTTATTTTTAAACATCATTATTATAAACAGCATAAATCTAACAAATGTCAGCAAAATGGGTTTGTTTCTGGAACAGAACATAGCCAATAAATTGAAAATATTGTATTTTTTTTCCACCAAATATCAGTATCAGTCTTGATATTCAGTACTATATATCTAAAAAAATTAGCAGGTTAAATGTAGGTTTTAATCAATTAAATTAAACTTTAAACACTTTAAAAGACTATAAGACCATCACGACTGAAATCTCAGACTCATTTTAAGTCCATACCAGTAAAAACAATATTTTTCAAATAACTTTTGTTAAATTTTGTAAATAGCAGGCTGTTTTATGTCTCGTGAACTGGGACCCCAGAATCATACATACAAGTCCAATTGTTCAGATTTAATCATTTCATTCATACTTTTAATTGAACATCAAATGCATTAAAATAACATTAAATTATCTGATCACATTTAAAAATGCTTTTTAGTAAATCATCCAATCGGGTCATCGTTACTGCGTTTGAATACTGAAACTATGTACTTATACCCTCATTACTGCTGTGTGATGGATGAGTTGCCCCACAAAGTACAATCAATAAAACCTTCACTTTCAATATGTAAATAATACCTGGAGATCACCTGTGGGATTTGTGAAACACAATGAATCATGATGAGCTGCTACAGACCGGGTCAAGGTGGGTCGCCGTGTATTAGCAGCACTAGGAGATGTTTGCAGACTTCTGACCGCATGTTCATGACTCTTGTGCTCTTATGCCGAGCATTAAAAGTATTAGTCTTCCATCCATCCATTTTCTGTACTGGCTGACCCGTCTGGGTCACGGGGGTCTGCTGGAGCCAATCCCAACCCATAGCAGGTGATAGGCAGTGGTACACCCTGGACAGGTTGCCAGTCCATCGCAGGGTCACATATACAACAAACAACCACGCACACTCACACTCAGACCTACGGGCAATTTAGAATCATCAGTCAACCTCATATACATGTTTTTGGACTGTGGGAGGAGACTGGAGTACCCGGAGAAAACTGGAGAAAACCCACGCTAGCACAGAAGAAAGGAGAACATGCAAACTCCACACAGAAAGACTCCTGCCGGGAGTCGAACCAGGAACTTTCTTGCTGTGAGGCAACAGTGCTAACCGCTAACCACTAAGACACCGTGCTGCCCTGAGCATTAGTCGTTTTTCATAAAATTAAAAACAAAAAAGCACAGACTTCAAATTCATTGTTCTCCACCGATTTTAAACAAGGTTAGAATTTGGGTTTTTGAACACATTTAATCATTGCAAATATAAGTGAAAATCAAAGACTAAAAGAAATGCAAACCTCTAGCAATTATATATACGCCACAACTTTGAAACGGGCAGAAGATTATGTCGTGTTGCTCTTTGAACTTCTGTGAATGAAAGAAACAACTAAACCACGAGTAAACATTATTTACTCATTTAAAAGCATCATGGGACAAAAAAGGACAAAGGAATAATGACATAATTAGGATCTTGCTGCATCCATTTAGGAACAAGCACACATTTTTCTTACTTATATAAGACTTATATTTCAGATGTTTCTATTTTCAACTTTTAAAGACTTTGCTGATGCTCTGATTCCCGTCTGTCTGCCAATGTCAGCAGCTAGTCAGTCTTTATGTTCAAACACGTCAAGTATACTTCTGACATCAGCACCAGTTCCAACTTCTCCACATCTAACATTACCATGGAAACACAGATGGTGGATTCTTGAAGGAATTTTGTTGTGAACTCCTTGAAAGTGTTTAACTGATTCTGTAATCTGTGTTTAAGATGGCAACACAAACATAATTACAGTTTCTTGTGTCTCTTTTTAGTGGAGCCATAGACTAATTACAATTAATTAAAAACATTTTAGTCTCCTAGAGTCTAATTAGTAAAATGAGACTAGAGATGAGGTTTAGCTGGTATGTTGATTGATAAAAGGCAGTCGAGTATTTTATGTTTTCTGTGCATGAGAAGCAGCTGCAGAAGTGAGCTTTGCTTCTCTAAAAGTAGATCACACGACTGAGGAGATGATCTGCATAAGTCTGGAAGGGGATTCAAAATAATCTCAAAGTGTTTCTGCATCAATCAGTTCACAGTTAAAACATTTTCTATGAAAGGAGATGGTGTAATACTGTGGCTACTCTTCTAGAAGTGAGCATCCAGTAAAAAAATGACTCCAAAGATGCAACGCACAATCCTCAATGAGGCAAAGAAGAACCCACGAGTGACGGCTACAGGCTCGAAGACGTCACTGGAACTGGAAAACATCTCCGTTCATGAGCCCACCGTGCACAGGTCACTGAACAGGCAGCAGAGGAAAATAATGAAGGAACAAGTTATTTTCTAGAGAGAAGAACTGCGGTGCTCCTGAAGTTTGCCTAAGAATATTCTGACAGTAGACAACACTGTTGTGAAAATGTTTTCTGGACTGACGAAACAAAGGCTGATTAGTTGAGTCTGAAAACTCAAAACTATGTACACTGTATAAAAACGGCACATATTACCAACATAATGCCATCACCCCAATGGTAAAGCACAGAGGAAGGAGAATCATGATTTGGACTAAGCTTTAGCTTAGTATAGGGTGGACGCAGCAGGGGAATAAATAGAAGCATCAAAGTTAATCCATCCGTGATGGATGTCCAGTCAGAGTGCAGACCTTCACCCTTTAGAGACGCTGTGAAATGACCTCCAGAGAGCCGCTCACAGCAGACGTCCAACAAATGTCTGAGCTGAAGCTGCTCTGTTAAAAGACCTGAACGTGGTGCAGGTCTGATCCTGAGCTACCAAACGTACTTGATTAAAGTCACCGCTGCTACACAAGGTGATCAACTCCAACCATTCACCTGCATGTTTCCACCAGCACCGTGAATGTTTAAAGGATTTGTTCAATAATGACATTACTGAACAATATTAGCTATGACATTTTGTCTTTGTCTGATATTGTGACAGAGATGTGGATCAAGTCACATTTTATGGCAAATTCATGTAGAAAACCAATTAAATGCAAATGGTTCACATCATTCAAACCCATGTTAGGTCGTTGACTTTTTATAGTTTGGGCTTGTTACATCAGGAGTTACCGTACCTTCATTATTTATAAAGCAGTTTAGACTGCTACAGTGGACCTAAGTGCTGTACAGCAAGTAAATAAAACATAATAAAAACAGAACTGTTATTACACAAAAATAAAAAACAAATAAAATTAATTTTAAAAAAGAAAGAAAAGCATTTGTCCTTTTCTGGTCAACTGTGCCTTGAACAGTGATAATCAAAAGTACCTGTGGGTCGGGTACTTCTCCTTGATGGTGTTTATAATGAATTGCTCCACCTTCTGGTCTGTTTCCGTCACCAGGTCAACCGGTGAGCTCTTCTCCATCACTGCTATGTTCTTCTGGAGTGCCTCACGGATCACCTGGCAGGGACACATAAACCACAGCGGGGGGATTTTCCTCAGCTGCTGCTTTAATTAGCTTTAAAATGACACATGCTGTGGTGACGCAAGAAGACAAGGTGTCCAGTCTCGGTGTCTTTATGAGTTTGATTTTATCATTATTGCAGCACAGATGGAAGACACACATTACACTCGGTATAAAAGACAAGTCTATTACAACATATCCACATAAAATAAGATTTGGAAATGCTTTCCTTCTGCAGCCAGAAATCCCTTTATATGCCTCATTTGTTGTATTGTTGCACGTTTGAAGACTTTCTCTTTAATTTGACAGACCTAAAAACATAAAACGACTCTGATTGTGCTTCCTTACCACCCCGGCCCGTTTGGTGACCTCTACACACAGATCCATACACTCCTGCCATGGATCACTCATTTTTGATGATGATGAAGATGAGGAAGAGCAGATGCAATGAAGAGACCTCCTAGAAGAAAAACGACTTCATTTACAGGAGCATAACACGAACGAAACACAAACGGCGAGCTAATGGCTTAAAAAAAACACGAATTTTCTATTAGTTATGAAGAAAAAAAAATTAGGAAATACAACTGAGCTCCTCACGTTAGCAGGAAGCTTTACAGTAGAGAAAGACAGAAGGCTTCACACTTTTACTAACATAAAACTACGTTTTATGTTATGCTTTATTAGAAAGTATCAATGGCTTTAATCTTTAAAAAAAAGGTATCATATTGCAGTATTTCAATGAGTTAAAGCTAATTCAACCCACCTCCGATCTGACTGACGTCTCAGTATTGACGTTCAGCCATGAGTGGGCGTGTTTAAAATAAGACTACATTTTCATTGGTCAATCAGTGCCATTGAAATCCAAATACTCGCTTATCATTGGCTTACAAGGGGTCACGTGTTCTTACAGTAGCCAATGACTTTACCCCGAGAGCCCAGCACTGAGGTTGAGCTAGAGTATTTAATACTTACTCACTACCCAAACTTGAAATTAAATAAACTCTTTGAGAGTAAAAATATATATAAAACACGCTTGTGAATTGTGAAACTTTTATCCAACTTGCGAAAATGCAGAAAAGAGCAATTTCCCTGTTTTTTGTTTTTTTTTTTAAATACACGCCTTTTGATCAGGTCCAATTCATAATATTTAGGCTGCTGTTCAACCTCAAACTAAATTTAACAATAAAATATGTTGAAAACGGTTTGTGATTAATGAGACATTTATTCTTTTTGTTAAAATGTATAAAAGGGACTGCTTTCCTACCCATCTTGAATTTGATGGCTGCAATAGGTCTAAAAACACTGGAAAAGTAATCCAAAGCAAAGAAGGTCATTTGATAACTAATTAGGTCAGTTGGGAAGACGTCAGTAGTATGGCTGGGTATAAAAGAAGCATGTCAAAGAGAGTATCTCAGATGGAAAGATGGAAAGAGGTTTCCCAGCTTGGGATAAAATGTGTCAGAAAACTGTGATAAAATTTCAAGAAAATCTCCCTAAATGTAAAATTATGAAGACCATCCTCTGTTGGAGGAGTTCACTCTTCTCTTGTCTGGTCAGAGGTACAGCCTACAAGAGCAAAGTGCAATAGGTTTAAATTTATCTTCGTTCTAAGGGCAATAAAAACCCTTAATCATGAAGTTAGTAGCACTGTAGCACTTTATCAACGGGCTGTTAATTTCTTCTTATTTTTTAAAAAATCAACTTATCACTAAAGTCTCATGAGAACTTTCTGACAAACATTTAAGTCAGTGTTAGGTTGTGTCTGAGGTTTCTAGGTAATTGTTATGTGGTCAGATGAATCCATCCATCCATCCATTTTCTGTACCCACTGAATGAATTTCTGGGTCACGGGGGTCTGCTGGAGCCAATCCCAGCCCATAGCAGGCGATAGGCAGGGGTACATCCTGGACAGGTCGCCAATCTATGACAGAGGTCACATATACAACAAACAACCATGCACACTCACGCCTAAGGGCAATTTAGACTTCTCAATCAACCTAATGTAGATGTTTTTGGACTGTGGGAGGAAACCGGAGTACCAGGAGAAAACCCACGCAAGCACGGGGAGAACATGCAAACTCCACACAGCAAGACTCCAGGCAGGAGTCGAATCAGGAACCTTCTTGCTGTGAGGCAACAGTGCTGCCCATCAGATGAATCCTAATTTCAAAATCTTCATGGAAACCGTGGAGACTGTATCATACAGACTAAAGGAGTATCCTGCTTTCCAACACTTTGTTCAAGCGCTTGCGTCTCTGATGGTATGGGGTTGCATCAGTGTCTCAGTGAGCCTTACACATCTGGAAAGGCTCCATCAATGCTGAAAAGTACATAGAGGTTTTAGACCAACATTGCTCCCATCCAGGCAACATCTAATTCAGGAAAGACTTTGCATATTTCAGCAATAGTCCATATATATACTGCATCATCACAACAGCAGGGCTTCGATTGGAACCATTCTTTTGTGTGAACCATGAGATCTATTCTTTGTCTAATCACCAACAAAAAATCATTGTACACTGTACAGTTTGTTAGACTAATAAATAACTCAACTCGTATGATAAATAATGGAAAATTAAATGTTTGGCAGCTTATTGTTTAAAAATGCTGTGAAATACACCTCCAGTCTTGTTTTATCGATTATACATCACATTTAGTCATTATCTTATAACAAGAACCATAAAAAGAAAATCCAAAGTGGGACTGCTTGTAAAGATACTATAAACATGTATTCCCTCTTTCAGCCAGTAGGTGGCAGCAGCTACGCTAAGAAGAAGGAGCACTGAGACCGGAAACTAAACTTGCTCTTGTGTGGGTTTTTTTTTTTTTTTTTTTTTTTTTTCCATTTCTAGAGTGGATTTGTAGTGTTATGATTTTAAATGTCACATTTAACCCACTCAACTCTGAATGTCTTCTGTACCTCATCACGTGCAGTTACATAAAGAGACATATTTTTCAAATAATGTTTGCCTGGTTTTCATTACCGTAACTACTTGGTGCTTGACACATTTTAATGTTACTTATGTTTGTGAATAAAAAACCTAAGGAATTACAATTATTCTTGTTTTAAACAATATTAAATTATATGTTTTGTTGTCTGTGTTGGGCTCATCAGGTTAAAAACCTGATCTATGCTTTTTCTGTCAAAATCTTGTGGCAACTGTGCTCTCAGCAGTTCCTAGGCTCACTTGTTCTGCTCATTTCCCTCCTTTTTTTTTGGCAGTTTAGGCGGAGTCTGCTTCAGCAAGATGGCTTTCTACTGAGTCTTCAGAAAACTTGTGGTTGATTTCACAGTGGGTTTGTCCAGATCAGCTTTCACAGTCTGCAGGGCTGACACACTAACTTTCTTGTGACATGCTGCTAACACAAGGTCAAAAGATGACTTCTTATATATGGGATGGAAATTTTGACAGGAACACATTTTATCATGTGGCATGCAGCTTCAGCAACATAGAGATACACTTTTTTTTTTCATTTTTATTTTACCTTATTTCATTTCTTCCGAAAGGAAGAATTCAACACGGATCAGCGGTAATGTCATTATCATGTCTGGTTGCACTTAATCCCAAAATAAGTTAAAATTTCACTCTATATTTTTTCAGCAAGTAAAATACTTAACAGGTCATTTGTGTTTATTATTTTGTGTCCACAGCTGGACTTAAATTACCGGAGAAGGTGATAAACATTAAAAAGCTAAAGTAAATCCTTCTATAACTCCAAAGTTTTTTTTAATTTATAGATTGTGCATATTTCTCTGTCACAGCTTAAAACAATGTGCATTATGCAACATGTCCGAGGTTGTTTTTATATATTTTTACTACTGAATAAGGACCAGAGGAGTTTTCATCATGTCCTTATTTGCAAAACTTTTGAAGATGTGCTTTCCTTTTGTCTGGATTTGCTTTTAGTCAACTAACTGACTTTTTTAATGTGGAGAGGAGTTTCAAAACAAACAAATATGGTAAAGTTGAACAGATAAGGAAGTCATTAAAGCTGTCAACAGCGACAGTTTTCCCCTTGAGAGGCTGTAAAACTGGGCCAAGTTAGGGATTAGGAAACTTCACAGTAAGTGAGAAATGAAACAGCAATCTTGCTTTTTATGATTAGAGAAGAGTGTACAAGTACAAGGTACATTCTCACGACCAAACAGTGTCAACGTGTCAACCATAAATTACAGCATGTCCCTTTGGTCCATATTTTCCTTTTGCTTTTATCTTATTTTTTTTTAACCATAATCCAGTGTTAATAGGGTAACTTTTATTGAACAGTAATAAAGACTTTTCGGACAAATGGAAAGGCTTGAACATTTTGAACCTATGTTTTGTCTTATGGATGAGTCAGCTCATAGATGAATCATAAACACATCACGGTGGTTTCAGGGGATAATGAACTAACATTCAAAATGCATGGTGATCCTTTAAATATTTCTTCTTTTGTTTTCTTTTCTAAAGGCCAACTGACAGCACAACCGGCACAGAACTGGACGTAGAACATGAAAGAAGAACATACTGTCTTTGTCTTAAGTCACCAGCTTCTCAACATTCTGTCTGAAGTGAGTTACAAGACTCAAGTGTTTGCAGCAGTTGCAGTATTTAATTATTTCAACTGTTGTTGCAAGGAAATTCCAACTTCTATTGGAGTTCATGTTGCAATGCAGAACTGGTTGTGCCTCTTTCTAAAGAAAAATAAACGGGGACGGCAGTTTAAAAAGCATGCGCATGCTGTTTCTTTTCATTCAATATCAAATTTAGCAACAACCTTAAATCTAATGCAGTCGGTTCATATGTAAACCAGAGCTTTGAGAAATTAAAGTCAGTAAAGTTTCATGTCAAGTATCTTGGCCAGCTGTGATTGGCTCCAGCTCACATGTGACTCTTATACATCATATAGATTTTTTTTTTTAAATGGATGGAAGCATGGTCATAGTAGAGTTTAGGCAAAAAACTGGACTTATATATTGTCATCCAGTTGAACAGCTTCAGAGATAACACACACACACTTTGTTTGGGGAGATTCCTACTAGTCATAATACTATAATGGGAGTCATGTGGATCTTATCTTTGCAACAGGAGGCTGGGAAAAAAAAGAAAGAAAAAGCCTAACTGTCCTTTACGAATGTCAGTAGGTTAAAAAGCAGATGTGTTTGTCAAACTACGAAGACCAGGCTCTTCGGCTTGTCAACATTTTGCCCAAGATGAAATTCTGGTGAGCATTTACATTTCTTTGACTGTATTCACTTTGTATCCTTTATTTTGATTTCATGGCATCTCCACAGTAGTTGGAAGGAGATGATGTTTAAAAAGATGTATAAACTTCCATTGCATTGTATAAACATGCAAACTGCACTGTCTAAATTAGTACCTAAGTTTGTAAAACGCTCAAGTAAAGGTCATGTGAATGTCTGACGAGATGCTTGTTGTTACATGTCTTGACGGAGACCAGAAACGTGAGAAAGTATTTGTGCTTATATGGTAAGATTATTAGATAGGAGTCAGTCAAATATATCTTGTGATCACTTAGGAATGTCCCCTTCGGCAGTCCACAGATGTTACTTTTCCCTCCTTGTTCGTCAACAGAACGGCAGGTTAAAGTTGATCCAGGTCTCTCCGTGTGCTTTGAAACATTTGCATCCTTTGTGCTGAGTGTCTTGTCAGGAATAACTCCCAGTGATTACATTTTTCACAGGACAACCTCTCCAACTCTTTGCTGCAAGGTCATACATCCTAAGCTTTTAACACAAATGAAGTCTTTGATAGAGAAAAAAAGAAAAAATATACAAGTAATCCAAATGTTTTCCTTTTTGAAGCCAGTGTGGAAGTGCAGTTCCTATCACAACGAGTGGGTTCCAGTTGCAAAAGTGAGTCAGTTTCTACTGACCTTCATGTTAAAATATCTAAATTTTCAACAGAAATAAGAAACCATCCTCCAGGTTGGTTTCAGGTTTGAACTGGGAAAAACTGCAGTTCCTCAACTGACCACTAGGGACTGGATTCAAACGCGATTAAAAATGTCCAACTTTGCAACAATAATAAACATATTTCTAGATTGGTACTAAAGCTTGTGTTGTTTTTTTTGTTTTTTGTCTCCATCACTAGACTTTTTTTTTGCATGACATATTCAAAGCTGTCAAACAACAAGTGGTAATCGCATTATCTACTTAGCACTAATGATTACACATAGGTTTTTGTGTAATAAAGGGGGAAAACTACAGCTACAGCGCTCCAAAACAGAATCTGCTCAGTGTGATTACAAGTTGCATTTCAATTGATGCTAGAATTGTGCAAAACCTAAAGATTTCAAAGAAAAACCTGAAATGGAAACACTGAGAATAAAAAAATTGTCAAATGTCCCAGATACCTTTTACACCGTCATGAAGTGGTTTTTCAGATGTGCTTATAATCCAGTTTAGCGCAAAAGTGTAATAGAAATACTTCTTTTGCATTTGCACATCTCCATCATCACTGGATGGACTTTTCTCAGACGTATTTCCTGAGCTTGATTTCAAGAACTGGAATGATACCAGTTTCCTCACGAGAGAGGTCCAAAGACAGAAATCCTACTTCCCATCATGGACGTTGTTTTGTCCACCCCTTGGAGTCAGAACCATCAGCTGCTTCTGGCACCAGTGTGTTATGAAGAAATAGATGCTCAAAGGTTTATGAATCAAAATATATGTCTGATAAGATGGTGAGAGTCTGGGCATGGGAGTGAAAAGAAAGCTGCAAAGACAAAAAAAGTAGCTATTGGTGTATATATTTAAATAGTATAAGTACTTATCAGGAGTTAAAGAAGTTGGTTTCAAGGTTAGTGATATAAACACCATGATACAGTCAATCTAAGTGCTCAGGATTGTTTTTTTTCTGTCATCAAAAGCAGACATTCTTTTTTTAATCATCAGAAAACCAATTAAAACCTTTGCAGGCTCGATCTTGATTGAGGATCTGCAGGGTGGTCCCAGGTCTCACCATCATGACTTCCGATACACCCTCATCCATTGTGCTTATCCGCTTCACAGCATGTAAGTCTACATTCATTTTTGTCTTTCTTTCCTTCATTTGATGAACCACTCCCAAATGTGAGACATAATGTCTTCTTTCTTTGATCTTTGTTGATGATTCAAAGGGGTTTTTGTGCTTCGCTTCTGCCACAGTCAAGTGCTGCAGCAGCTCGGCACAACTCCGTACATTAAACACATTGTGGTGGGACGATGTTACACTTACACCACTCTAGTGAACCCCAGCTTAAGGTAATGTACAGAACTACATGTCTCTCTTCACTCTCTTCACAGAACAGTTCAAAACTTGACATTTAGCATGTTTGATGTTTTAACACAAGACTCACATGTCGGTTAAGCCCCAAAGCAAAACAATTATGTCTCTTGACTGAAATCCACTTGAAAGGCAGTTCTGAGCAATGTTCAGTAAATAAAGTTGAATAAGCTCTTTTTTATGTGCTTAGCTTCTGTATGAAAGAATAAAATAAATAGAGAAAGGGTAATTGTTGAATGAACCATAGAGCTTTATTTGATAAGACATTGTACTGTATGTCAAAGAAAAGTAGAAATGATCTTTAACTGATTGAGGACCAGCTGTATTTGTTTGCGTGTAAAGGAAGCAAAAAAATACTCTGTTAAAAAATGTTTCTTCTCTATTGTTACAGGGTCTAAATAAGTGTTTGGTTTCAATTGAATATAGAGGAAAAAAAGGTTTAAAAATAAAACGTTTACAACCAAATCTGTGAAAAATACAATATTACACAGCAAGAGTTCTTCAGATGTACCAGTATATAAGAAGATTTCTTGTAAATAATTGGGAAAAATCTGGCCATTGTCATCAAATTTTCCATGATGTCTTTGCTGCGTGAAAAGAAAAAGTGTAAATTTCTGTGGGACAGTTTCAAAACATTTTTTTTAACAATTTTCTCTCATAATATATTCCTGGTATCTTAAATACCCACACAAAGATACATCTCTCCCTTTGCAACACTTGATAATCAAATTTTAATCCACAGAAGCCTGTATTTGATTCATGCTTTTTGACTGCAGGATGCCAACATATTATAAGGAGATTGGGTCATCAATAAATCTATGTCTTCTTTTCCTAATAAAATGAAAAATGAAAAAAATAATTGCAAAATAATAATATTATTCCCATATGCTATATATGACCAGATCATTTTTTAGGGGCAGTCTATGTCTTCGTAAATGAGTCATTTGATTATACAAGGTGCTGTCATCTCACCGATATAAGTTAATATAGAATTATTCAGCCTTCAAGTGTTTAACTCTAATGAACTTCATGTGATGCCACATTCGCCGAACCACAAAATAAAGCTTTAATAACAGTTTCATAAAAGCATACTGGAACAGGTGGGAGGAGTTTAGTTGAGTTTGGCTCCGCCTCCACAAACCTGCTGCTATGAATAAAGTTGTAAATCAGGGTTGAGAAGTGGACTGTTGAAAGGACAACATCTGGTTGGGGACGCCAGCAAAGTAGGAAAAATTGCAGTTCATTAATTAACCCCTAGGGAGTCAATCTCCATTGACCTCCCAAATAAAATGTCCAAATTTACAGCAGAAACAATCATACTTGCAGCCTGGAACAAAGGTTTCGGTCCCCACTTATGATTTGTGAAAACTGTATGGGAAGAGAAAATCAGGTAAAATGATATAAAGCTACAAGTTTACAGAAGATTTTTTTGAGCTACAAGCAGCATTGCAGTCTGTGGTGTTGACAACTAGCCGTCATCACTATAGCTACTTAGCACTTTGTATTTTCATGACACTTGATATCTGAACTGTGAATTAGGATGTAACAGAGCGCAATCACTCTTTTTATAATGTAATATGGCTTGTTCTGGTGTTAATTGGACTGACACACCACCACTACCAGATCTGGGTCGGCCTCCAAGGGAACAAGGATGAAGCCTCGCTATGAAGGAGGCAGCAGCTATCAGGCATCAGGCTGGTACTGGTGCAGGATGATGGTCACATGACTACTGTTACCATCTTATAAACTAACCCAGTTCTGTCTTTTTACTTCACAGATATGATTGTGAAGAAATCTGGAGACAGTTCGAGGAGGCGGTTATTCATCAGTCTCCTTGTAATGTGACTGTGGACCACTACTATCAGCTGTTTAATGCAATGCCTGAAAGCTGGCCTTGTGACAGAGTGAGCAGAGTTGGTATGATAGTGCCAAAATAAAATCCATCATTTTTAATGATTGCGCTGCTAACCTAAATCTTAATTTCATTTCTGTTTAGTTCCTTTTCTGGAGTAAAACCAGAACTCTAATGCACAGTTATGCAGCTATTTTTCGTCAGTTCTGGACATTGGAGGACACACTGGTTGGCTACATGTTCAATGACCTTGTCTGGTGTGGGGAAGATGAAGACTCTGGTAGATCTCCCTTTGGTGCAGCAAAACAGAAAAATAAACAAACAAAACAAAAACAGTGGTTTCACACACACACACACACACACACACACACACACATATATATAGCCTTTTGACTGAATTTACTTGTTTCTTATTCAGTTGTGTTC
>JAOWBL010000013.1:12672448-12707161 GCA_028564865.1 Zenarchopterus dispar
ATCTATCTATCTATCTATCTATCTATCTATCTATCTATCTATCTATCTATCTATCTATCTATATGTGTATATATATACATATATATATAAATATGTATATATGTGTGTGTGTGTGTGTGTGTGTGTGTGTGTGTGTGTGTGTGTGTGTGTGTGTGTGTGTATACACAGTGTATGTTTATAGTATAAATTTGGAACCATCACGCTGGTGTTCAATTCTTTTCAATAGTTCATGACTTTTTAGATCAAGTCAAGTGGAGCGGTTTGCTCTTTCATGAGATGGGCATATCTCAACATGCACAAAACTGACAGTTCCTTTAAATTTATCTAGAAGCCATCTCTCAAAAGCTGATTTGACTGCTGCTCTTGTATGAATCGCTGATCGTTTTTCGCCCTGCAGGTTTTAAACTGGATCTGGCACTATCTGTTAGAGTAGGACATATATTTTTCACCATTTCTATGAATGGCACATCTTCTAAAGAGTGTTCCTAATGCTTCCACGATTAACATTGGAAACTCTTTCTGTCTTCATTTATTTCACATAAAATTTTGCATAGTTGTAGATGATGATTTTTATATCATGACTTGATCGTCATCCAAATTAGATCACTCCTACAAATCTATTTGCCAGAATTTTTTACACATGATATAGATATTAGGCCTCAAATACATTAAATTTGGTCTTATAAGGTTTTAAGTATCTCTCCAAAGTGCACCATCTTGTCCAAATATGGGGCCATAATAACTCTAAGGAGCTGCATAACACACAATTACAGACGGTCCAACCTGCTCCTTTAAAAAGTACCTAGAACAAGATTTAAAACTGGCATCAAGCTTTTAGTGTTGCTGCACCTAAAATAAGCAACATCCCTTCACCACATGTAAGATCTCCACCTACTTTAAGACTTTATAAACATTTACTCAAGACTCCTGGCTTTTATCTCAGATTGACTAATCTTATCTAATCTTAGTGTTGTCATTTTAATATTTTGAAATTACATTTATTTTAAAATTAAATTAATATTCTGCATCTCTTATAGCTTGTCTTTTGTTCTGTGAAACATTTTGCTTTAAAAGCACTGCAATTTGAAAGCATTTTGTCTACACACAGCAGAAAAAGAAATAAATGTAGCCCAAAAGCCTTAAAGGGTTTTATTTTCTAAGATATTATTATTGTATATTAAACAAGTATATACATTGTATATTTAAACAAGCTGAGAGGCACATTGTCAAGAAAAAGTAAATAGGGTGTGCAAGAATTTTCAAGCCAAAAAGTACTAAATAAAGGTTTCCACTGAGTAAAAAGATCATTTTAGATGTTCTTTGTAGATCATTGTAATTTTAAAAGGTGTCTTATTTTCTTGTTTTGACCTTCACTCAACTTATTGATAGTTATTTAAATATCACCCTGTGCGAATGTGAGGTGCGCGCTTCCGCGTCGGGGGCGGCTTTTACTGCAGCAGTTTCTTTTCTTCTTCTTCTTCTTCTTGTTTTTTTTCCTTTTTTCTTTTTCCTGTCACGACACAGACGCCTAAGCGGTTCTGACCTGATTGAAAGAAGTCCAAAATTGTGAAATCAAAGCGTCGGGGCTCGTGATTGGAGCAGAGCCACGAGTTCCAACCTGCCCTTTGCTCACGCGTGATCCACAGTATAAATAAGTCCCGGCGAGGTGTCGCACTCAGCTGGTGACGGTAAACAACAGCCGGGCAGCGGAAGCTGGGTGTCTCTGGACTCATGGACCAGGAGCAGTACAGTGGTCTGGACAAGAGACTGAGGAGACGGCGTCTTCTTATCTTTTTAGTCATTCTCGTGGTCCTCATCGTCATCATCGTGGCCGTGGTGTTGGGGCTGACGCTCGGACGGCAAACAAATGAAATCAAAAGTACATTCCTGAGCAGGTGTCAGAAGTTCAAAGAGTAAGTTTGGCTTTTCTTTAACAGCCTATTAAAAATATCATCCAGGTAAAATTTATAAAATGAACCCCAGGAGAATAATTAAATGTGACGGCTTCATCTAAAGAATTGAAGGCATCTCATGATGCAAGCCTGAGAAGTGTTGGCTGGAGGATTTACTCACATCATTAATACCAGAGTGCTACTCTAACAAGACTCAGCGAAGCAGTCACACTGATAAAAATGACTGAAAGTCAATCAAAGTGTTTGGGTAAAAGTCAGAGTTTCTTCATTTCACACTCAGTGATCAGCTTTCCTTCAGGGTTTGCACCGTGCATCAATATGTTTTTTTGGACTAAATTTGTTGGGTGTTTAGAGCTCACTTCTGACTTTTACATTCCAGTTACAACTGTGAAAAAGTATGGGATACATTTGAACAAGCCTACATCAGCCAGGATCCTTGTAATGTGTCCATGGAATCCTACGATCCCCTCATCACCGCAGTGTCCTTCACACCGGCATGCAATAGAGTAAACATGACATCCCAATACCTATCCTCACACATTCTGCAGAACAGATGTTGCAATGAGCTGTGGTAACTGTTGTGTTTGTGGATTAGATAATGTTATGGAGTAAAACAAAGGATGTGGTCCATGCCTTTACTGAGAAGAGAGATTGTTTTGTCACCCTGGAGGACACTTTGCTGGGATCGGTGCTGGATGGGCTGACATGGTGCGGAAAGGAGGGCAGCAGTGGTAAGAGTCTTTATTTTGAAGATGTGCGTCTGTTTGTTTAGTTCAGTTCAGAGAAAGGAGAAGCTGTAGTTGTTTGCTCGTCACTTTATCCTGCTTTTGAGTCAACACAGTTATTACTGACTTTCAAAAACGATTTCCTGCAAAGCATTTCTCATATTTTACAACAATGACTCCTACAAATCTATTTGCTTTCTTAAAAATTACCCACCTCAAAGACCCTTTTGAAGTGTGAATCTTCAAAGTGCTCCATTCTGTCCTAATATGGGGGTCATATTTATAGTGACGGGCCACGCAACGCACGATCGCAAACCGTCAATGGCTTCAGTGGGAGTGTCGAGTTCTCCAAATCTGCACAAACATTTACAGACTGGAGCGTATTATTTTTACAGACAGGTGCAGCAGGTTTCTTTGTGCTTTGCAGGGCATTTACGCATGCACCCGAGGAACTGTTTAGTTAAAGGCAGCAGATGTCGGAAGAGGCAGTAAGAGCTTGAAAACAAGCAGGAAGTACAACCTCCTCACTTCAGAACAGCCTCTGAAGCCATGTTGATTAAAGGCTCCTGCACAATTTCTGCATTCACTGCATCTCACTGCAAGCATCACTGCATCTCACTGCAAGACTCAGATCTACTTAATCTTGATGTGATGACAAGAATGACATGCACAGACTATATGACGAGGCCCTCTTGAGTTGAAGATTAAGATCTGATGCAGGACTGAATCATCAGCATGCACTAAACAAAATACATTAAACATTCAGCTGTGAGGTGAGCAGTGGTCTTGTTCATAAGTCAGGAGAAGAAGCCATCTTGGGATCCCAGATTTGCAAAGGGATCTTGATGTAAAATACAAACAATATGTGTGATAACTTCCAATGCAACTTCCAAACTTCCAATTTGAAGTTGTTGCCACAACTCTGTTGCCACTGTGTTCTATTAAAACTTAATTTCAAGTTGCATTTTAATTAATTACGACTCAACAGAGTCATAAGGTGCCTGGTGAAGTCAGAAAATTATGTCAAACAGTCTATACCTGGGTAAGTTTATTGTGGCAGGTAAATACAGTCTGACCAAGATCATGTGGAAGTGATATAAATGTTTAGTACCTGTGTATAACAACCCTCTTTGATTCCTGAACTTCATGTATGAATTATTATTTTCAGACATAAGATGAGAATATCTGTGCTCTTCATGTTGCACATCTCTTTATTTTGACAACAAGTTTGCTGTTCATCGTGGTTTTGTAATTTCCTGTTCCTTCAGATCATTTTGTATGAGCCACTCACTGAAGTTGAACGTGTGTTGCTGTTGTCATAGAAACATTCGCCACTGGATGCCCGGGATGGGATGATTGTGTTAACAACCCTGTTCGCTCCTTTTGGAACCGAGTCTCTGCTGGTGTGAGTAACAACAAACAACAAACAAACGAAAAACAACATTTAATAGTTTTTCCACAATGAGATGCCATGGGTAAACAGACACGTGCATCGTGAAGTGCAGGAAAAATCTCCTGATGGTGGTGGAGAGGAGTAAAGAAAAAGGTCGCGCGGCTGGGATTTGCATCAATGAGGCTTTGTGTCGGTTTCCCTGGAGCCACATTGCAGAGCTCTCTCCAGATTGAGCAGCAGCCCACACATTCAGAGAGGCCCTGCTTTGCTTTCGTTTTTAGTTTAAAAAAAAAAAAAAAGAAACAGCATTCAGAGACAAATACCAACCTGACTGAACAAACTACTAACAGCACATGTAACATGGAAACTGTAAGACAAGAAAAAAGAAAAACAGTTCAAGTTGAAATAACTCTGCACAGGTTCACATCAGAAGTTGGTGGCCTCTTCAGAACTAACAAAAATAAAGTACATAAATTCAGTTTACCTGACTCGTATGCACCACTTTCATGCTAAAGATGCTTACTAATACTTTCTCTAATACATTTATTTTGTGAAAGAAAATAATGTTCATACTTCTAATAGAAAAACATCACTGTCTGAAAACTATATATTTAAACCCTAAGTAAATTTATTCTATTGGAGTTTGTGACACCACAGAAAGATGTGTAGTGAAATAAATTTAAAACAATTGGCATGAAAAGCAATAATTCAAGTGTTTCTGGTTGCTGCTTGACAGATCTCAGACCAGCTTAAATAAACCCTAGATTAACTAGACAAACTAAGGTGATTTTGTTTTAAATTAACCAAAGTGCTTAGATGTTAAATCACCAGTGCACACAGCAGATATTAATGGATGCCTTGGCTGTGATCTTTACAAAATCAGTCCACAGAGCGTCCACCAACCAAAGGTACAAGTGTAGCTGCAGTTCTCAGTGGGTGTACCTTTTAATGCACTTTTACAGCATTAATCAGTGATGCATAACTCCGGTGGGTAAATAAATATACGCTCTCCTTGAAACCCCAGGGGTCCTAGTGTGGGCCTTAAATCCACTGATTATAAATATGATCCTTTGAGCTGGTGTGTAGCTCCTGCAGAACCTGCAGCGCTTCATTTCAATGTTACTATTCAAAAACTAATAATCCAGTTGCTCTTTATCTTGGTATTCCTCCGCATCTTAAGTAGGCTGCTGAAATTCTGCAAATTCTGATGGCTGAGTAGCTGGCTTAACTAGTTCAGATATGTAGCTCAATTGCATATTTGGCTTGTTCTACGGGAAATGCGTTGCGTTGGGGATATTTCTGTTTCTGACATTGGTGCGAATGCCCACTTTTGTCTTTCTAATAGACGTATTTTCTTCATTTCAGCCCCAGCCTAAAAATCCTTTTGCAGGAAAAAATATCAGTTTCATGTGAAGGAAAGTTTGATTGGCCTTAAGAAGTGTTGTCAGACTCTCACTGCATCTACTCCATCAGCAAACACCACCCAAATAACTTTGGATTCCTGACCAGGTCACCTTGGGATAGTCAGTCGTAACAACTTCGCAGTTATATGCCACACATCAAGAATCTGAAAATAACTCATAGAAACTCAAAAAAGTCAAGCATAAAGTTAGGAGGCAAAACAAGAGTAAATCTTAGACTTTATGTGGACATCCCCAGCTTTTCTAGATTTCAAATCATCTGTATGTCTCCATCATTTAAAGGGAATTCAGTGTGTTTTTTTAAAATGCACTCTAAATAGTAATACCAGTTTTGACCACCCGGGGATCGGGCAATAAATCTGCTATGTTCACAAAACACCCACAGACAACGCTATGTTAATGATGGGAATGTTGGGGATGTCTTGTAATACCATTTTGTTCCACCAGAGGTGCACTTTGTTGTGCCTCGTACCAGGAGCTAACACTGGGCTGATGATATGCTTCCCCCATGTGGTCAGAAATGGTATTGCTACATAGAGTAACAAAAAGGGAAAACTGGACAGCAGAGGAATTTGAGCTTGACTTCACATCATAATGGAGAACACTGACAAAATGACAGTTTGTTTTATTTATCCTCATGCCCTAAGACAACAAAATGTTGTTCATAAAAATGGACTCGTGTTCTGTAATTACTTAACTTAACTTTTAAAAGCAAGAGTCTGAATGTGTTTCTTGTTTTAATGGTGAACTCAATCTTGAATGTGTTCTCAATCTAAACTGTCTACATGAAGGACCAGAGATAGATTGTAAGTGCTTCTTAGAAGTGCCATTGACCAGATGAAGTGCATTTGTTGTATATTTCTCAAGTATTTTCATTTTAAAGTCCTCCCTATGTGTGCAGTTTGCAGAGTCTGCATGTGGTGATGTCACAGCGATGCTGAATGGATCCATCGCCACACCTTTCAATCCTAGTAGGTGGGTTGTGCATAACTTTACCACTTTGGCAGGTTCAAGGGTATTTATCTGTTTTCTTAGTGCAATGAAACATTTCAACAAAACAGAAATACCAAACAAATCAACCGGTGTATTTACAGCTACGGTATAGATTAGAGATGAATTAAATTCCTCACAAAGAACATGGAGCAGTGAAAAATGAAGTTTCAGGATGATCATTTCTGCTGAATAAACTTCCAACAACATTCAAGGACACACTCCAGTGGATACTACAGCGACTGAGGACATTAATTGTGTTATTTTTCTTTTCTGTGCATGACCTGCCAGTGGCTTTTACAATTGAATTTTAAGATTTCATTCATGAGACTAAAATCACTTTGGTCTGGCTCCACCTGCACGTCCATGAATTGTTCTCCTTTTGTGGATATGTGTGCAGGTTCTAATCCAAGGAAAGGCTGAGAGCCAGCAGAGCTCTGTCTGCCAAAGCACCACTATACCAACGATGCTGTACTTTATTAACTTTACTCCTTTTCTTTTTTTTTCCTTTAGCATTTTTGCAAGCATCGAGGTAAAGAGGTTAAACCCCGCCAAGGTGAAAAAGCTCAGTGTTGTTCTGGTCATGCAGGAGAACTCTGTGTAAGATTTTCCTCATCTACAGCAGTCAACAAAGATGAAAAAAAAAAAAAAAGGAAAACTGATCTGGAACTCATCGTTTTTTGTCGTCTTCATTTATCTTCAGGACAAACTGCACAAATGGATCTCTTAATGACTTGAAGACGAAGCTGAATGCTGAAATCCAGTATGCCTGCAAGGAAGTGCCTGAGTGAGTATGACGCTTAGAAATGCACATGTCGCCGGCGTTTTTAAAAATCATTTTCTCACATCAGACTGATTTATTCTTCCAGATCTAAGATTCAAGAGTGTGCCTCCCACCCAGAGACACCCTGTGGATCCTGCTGGTGAAAAGATCTGACCATCTCAGACAAGGAGGAGATAACCTCCTGCAGAAAAATAAGTCTCATCTTTTCCTAGATTTGTAAAAAAAATTCAAATATTTTTGTACTTGTAGGCCATTTTTACATTAAAAAATTAAAATTTTCAATAATGTTGCAGATCTTTTTCTTATGAGGGGAAACTTTTTATTAAACACTTTTGTGTGGTTTAAATAATGATTCCATTATAATGATTTTGCTATATTTCTAAATAAAATACTAAAACACAAGGTTGTAAATGTGTCTTTGGGTTTTAGATAATGGTTGTCAGATATTATCTAAGACATCTGGATGCAGTTAATGCTTTAAAATATGCTTACACTTTCATCATGTCTTATTTGAACTGCTGTTTTAGGGGAGAAGTTGAAAGTGTTAAGAATTAAGATATTTAAAAGAGGTGATAGAAATACATGCAAATTTAAAAAAGAAACAGTTAAAATGTAGGAAAACTGAAAACAGGGATTGATATGTGATTTCATACATTTAAGTGCAATTTTTAAAAAAAACTTGTTTTCTTGCTCATACAAAGTTCCGGTTTATCATTTGAAGACTTACGGGGGTGAAAGTAATGAGAAAAAAGTGATTTGAAAAAGGAGAAGATGAAACTATTTTCAATTTAAAGCAGCTTATAAGTAATATGTAATTAAAATAATGAAGCCTTCACCAGGCTGGGTTATCTATGTTAATGAAATGACTGATCAGAATCCATCAATCTAAGTATTTATCACTTGGAAAGGTGTGTATGGAACTTTCCCAAGTAGTCTGACAGATTCTGACCAGCTTTGAAACATTGCTGCTGCAGCGATTTTGACAGAAGAAAGGGTATACTTACCGTCCAAGGTGCATTAAAAAAAATCCATCCATTGATAATCTCAGTCGACTGATAACATGAGGTTTATAAACACAACCTTTGACCACCAGGAAAGAGGTCCTTCATTACATGACGCTAGTTTCCTCTTTTACGGTTCTGCAAGATCAACTCAGATCTTTTATTTTCTAATTCAGCCATTTAAATGGACCTAAAAATAATACTGGCCATCTCTGGTGGTGTCTTTGTTGCTCTTGTCATCTTTGTTGTTCCACCATCGGTGCTCCTCTCTCCTCTCTCCTCCCAGTTCAGGTCAGGATTCAGTAAGAAATGTCAGGCATTCAAGTACCCCATTCCTGCTTCAGCAGGTGTGCAGACCTCTATAAAAGCAGATCATTTGGCTGTTTGCTGGTCTGGAGCATTCAAGTGTGTTAAGAGGGAAAATATCTGCAATGGTGTCAAAGGAGCAAATCTTGGTGCACATTGATCTGGAGAGGCTTGTAAAACAATGAAATGAATGGTAAAACAGTGAAAAATTATAACAAGTAGAAAACATTCAGGAAGGTTTCTCGTCCTCTCAGGAGTAAACATCCTAGCAGTTTTACCCCAAGGCCAGACAGTGCAATGCTCAAAGAAATGAAGCCTTAATATCCAGTATCACATTTGATAAAAAACAAACACTGCATTTTAGCAGAAACACCTTATATCAGCCGTCAAGCCCGGGGTTTGAAGGGTGATGATTTTTGGTTGAGGACCTGGAAAGTTTGCAGTTATTGAGTCAATCATGTACCCATCTGCATACCATAATATTCTAGAGGCAAATGTGAGGCCATCTGTCCAACAGCTAAAACTTGGTCAAAACCAGGTCACGCAGCAGGACAACGATCCAAAAACAAATCCACATCAAAATGGCTGAAAACCATCTGCAGAACCAATGCAGACACATGCTCACACAAGCAAGAGTGATTGTGGTGGTATAAGCCACATATGTTGTCTCCACATCAATATAACAAAGAACCATGGACATATTTGCTCTCAGATGTGCCGTTCCAGCTGGTTTAAATCTTTTCCCACTTTGTCATTTCTGGGAAATTTAACCCCTGGGATTGTTCAGACTTTTAAAAGTGATTTTACACGCTTACTCTCTCCCCTCACTCATAGCACAAGTGTACCATATAGGTTCAGAGAGAGTTATTAAAACTTAATCACTATATATCTTTGGCGACAAGCAGTGAGAAATTTGTGATCTTGTATAAACACGTGTTTGCCTCTCAGATCTCTGTCTGATCCACTCAGTTTGCTGAAGGTTGAGCCAAGCCACAACAAATGTTATGGATTATTAAAGTAAACAGGATGCAAAGGAACACAATCCGGAGCTACAGTAAACACCCTGAATACTTTTGTAAATATTTGAAATAATCTCATAAATGCATTATATGATACACTTTTACAATTTAAAGGATTCTGACTAAAACCTCACTTTAACGGATTTGGAAAGGAGTGAATTAAGATCAGGCTCCAGAGCAGACAAGGCAGTTTGTTTGCAAGATTTGTTTCTTATATTTTCCTCCATCTGAATAGTCGAACCTCTTATCTCTCATGTAGTGTATTTGTTCATGTAGTTTGCAGATTATGCTTGTGGCGATGCCAGTGTAATGCTGGACGGGCAGATCCAGAAACCATTTGATCCTACCAGGTCAGTAACAATAAATAACTTACAGGATTTCTAATGTATTATGTTGCCTAAAATCTTATCAGAAGGAGTAGTGTAAGTTAATCCAGTACATAAAGAAAAGAGACAAACTAGAATATCAGATTGGATTTGACAATTCTTTGTTTAGGAAAAGAAAAAAAGGTTGCAACTTCGGAGGAAGTCTATTCATTAGCCTTAGCTCCTGTCAGCTAATACACAAAAGTGCAGAGCTCCCAGGTTCAGCCTGAAAGATCTGCCTGATCTAAAAAGTCTCCTCCTTTTATAGTGATACAATGTATGTGTGTCTATGTGCGTGCATGTGGGTGTAGACTCATGTAAATGTGTATTTTGCAAGGTGCGAAGTCTTCTTCTTTTCCCGGAGTAGTTCTTCTTTTCATCTTCCTCTGGATAAGGGTCCGTCCATTTGGTCCTGCAAAACAACACCTAACCATCTGCCTTAGCTCTGATAGGGTTTATTGACCCCTTTACAAACCCTTCCTACTGATCCATGCCTGACTCCTCATGATACCTCTATTATCCTTCCCCCCTCCTGAGGGAAGTCATCCACGTCCCTTCACACATTCTACTTCCGGTATGCCAGAACATTTGTTTTACAGACCAATCTAACTTTAAGGTTTATTCTAGTGAAGCAGAACACGTGTATAAAAACTATAGGCTAGAGAAAAATATTTACTACAATTATTAACAAGAAAAAACATTCATATTCCTTCTCTTCTGTTTTATTGTTGACATGTTGTTAGGAAGCATTTAAATGCAAATTCATCTGATTTGCTATTTTTTGTTGTGTGTCTTTAAAAGCTCTCGTTTTGCAAAGGAAATGTTCTAAAAATATGAGCAACACATCAAAACTTACAAAGTATGTTAAACTAAGATTCTTATCCATTTTCCATTTCTCTATTTTTTTCTGTTCACTCAGTTATTTTGGTGAGATTGAAGTGAAGAGACTCGCCCATCCCAAAGTGGCTAACCTGGCAGTCATATTGGTTACTAAGGACAATAAGTGAGACTTATGGGTCACTTCTTTCATACTCTCTCTTCTTCTTCCTGTGCACTATTTTACCCAGATTTCTTGGTTGACAAGACAAATGACCAGTTTGATCAGAAGGGAAATAAAGTGTCATTATTTTGCATCATAGATTTGCAATAAGCTATGCTTGCTAAGCTAAAATAGCTAACTACCGCTCAAAAAAAGTGGTTGTGTTCTAATCAGTTTCCATGGCAGCAGGTTCAGGCCATTTGCAGCATACAATGAAAAATACACTCGGAAGTCCAGTTCTTCTGATACTGTCTATGGTTAAACCTGACCAAATAGTTTCATGTGAGTGAACCTGATAAAAGGCTGAGTGAAAATGAAAGTTGAAAATGAGAGTCATTTAGCTGAAGTCCCCTCGGTGGTATTCCAGGGACTTATCCTGTTAAGAAATGTCCAATGAGGAGACTTTTCAAAGAAACACTGTTCGTTGTTATCTCCACATGCCTGTATGAGTTGATTTTCATGGTATGGACGAAATATCTACTTAAATCTGTGAACTAGTCTTCCTTTGTTTGTTTGTTTTTTTTTTTGTTTGAGGAACAAATGAAAAAAGTTATAAAGAGAAAAATAAATGTTTTTTCTGTTTAAAAAAACAAAATGAGAAAAGGAAGACAAAAACAAGCGTTATTAGTTTTGTGTATGCAATGGACTGCTCGGAAAACAAGGAGGAACATATCAGCGTGATGGAAAGTGGGAAGTTCTGAGGTTAAAAATGGTTAAATTGGTTAAAATATGATGCTGAAAGCTTGTGATCAGCCACCTTGATGAGATGAATTGCGAGCATATACCACATTTGTGTCTCTCATGAGTTTAAACGCTAATGTTCAAGCATCTGTGTTGCACGCCTCATATGTTGCTAAAAGCTGCAAAAAAAAAAAAAAAGCATCAGGATGTAAATTTATTGATTTATTTAAAAAAGTAAAGAAAACTATGCATTTTTATGTATGTGCTCCCTGTGCATTTCCTCTGTTCAGCGTGGACTGCAGTCAAGAGTCTCTGCAGCTATTACAGAACATGCTGGACCCAAAAATCTCCTACAGCTGCACAGCTGTGACTGAGTAAGTGCCATTTGTAAGCAGAGGTTCTGCTGGACCCTGAGATTTATGCTTTCACAGGGGTCCAACAGTTTCTTCTGTCTTTCACTGAAGGTCTCGTATCCAGGACTGCATTGAAAAGGGTTTAACTACTGAGGCCTGCTGGAGTTACACCTGACATCAAACTGTCAGACAGAAGCTGGGAAGACATGTCTTCTTTTTCATTTCAAACCTTGATAAACTGCATGTACCAGCCACGTGTCATATTTTAAGTTTCTTTGTTTTGTTTTTTTTTTTTTGTTTTTTTTGTTTGTTTTTTTGAGTAAAGTAGTAAGAAAAACCCTCTGATCTCAGGACATCTATATTTAACATCAATAACTTGAAGTAGTCATTTCCTGTAATGACTCAGTTTCTCTCATTTTTGTGCAAGATTTCTGAGCCATTTCTCTTTACAACATAGCTTTGGTTCATTCAGGCATTTGGGTTTCGGGTTATTTGCTTACACATCACTGAAATTCATCTTGGTTGAAGGCTGGAATTTTTTTTTTTTTTTTACTTTTCTTTTTAACTATCTTCTTCATTCACTCTGATGTAGAGTTGCTGGTTATTGCCCCATTGAATGACCCAGTTTCAACTAATTCTGAGATGCAGGTTTTGCTTTTGTGCTTTTTAATTCTCAAAGCATTGAACAATCTTAACTGAAGCTCAGAAAGGGACATCTGCTCCTCAGGAAATTTGCAATTACCTGAAATGCTGAAATGCTTTCCATTTGAAAGTAATTTTTCTAACCATAGAACACTGAAACTCTAAATTGCTTGGAAATTACTTTATAACCATTTCAACATTATAAAGTAATTCATAAAGGATGTTGATTTGTAAAAGATTTATAAAGGAGAATAAAGGATGTGCAACAACAGCTACTTTTCTAAAACCATTGCTTATGTCTCTACTTCTTGGCATTATGTTTAGCCACAGCTGAACACTCAAGACAACCAAACTGCCAAAACATCTCCTTTTACCTACTGATGTTCAGTCCTTAAATGGGGTTGATTATAAGTAGCATTTGACTTTAACTTACTCCCTTTAAACCTATGGATGTAGTAAAGGGGTACTCATGTTGCCAATATGATCTTTTTCTCTTTGCGACTTCATTTTTGTTAAATAATATTAAATAATGAAAAGATTAAAGCCACAGTGAGATTTAATTTTCATGCTAAGACTCACTGATTTTATGAGAGTGTACTAACTTTTATAAATGACTCTAATATGCTGTTTCTTTTATTCTGATGTCAATGATAGTGTCTTAAGCTATATTTATTAATTATTTTTGAAACTGTTTGAACGGCAGGGACTTTGTTCAATCTTACAGGGTGTTTTCAGGCTGTCAGAAACTGTTGATAGAGGAAACTGACAACCTTTGTACTAATAGATTATCTGAACAGATACAAAAGTATATTTCAGCGTCATAAGTAGCAGCCACTGCTCTAAATCACATAGAAACAAAACAAAACATGAAAAGTCATCCCAGATTATAATGAAGATTAAACATATATTAGTAGAACTTTCCTTTTTCTCACCTGCACACCAAAGTTACTTTCTCTTTTGATTCATATGAAACTACAACCTCCTACCAAAGGTTACAGACTTCGATGTATGCAAATTGACGAGTCTGAGCAGAATAGAAAGTGTTTCTAACAAAATATCCAACCTGCTCTGAGGTTGAAATCTGTAGGTGCAGGCCACAAAAAGTCTTATCTGTTGAGTGTGTGAACCAGAGGTGTGCATGTGCGACACCACAGCCAGGATCACAGCGAGCGTAGTTCCTGCAGCGTGGGACTGTTGCGGCAGGAAGGAGGAGGCTCATCGAGCAAGACTGAACCTCCTCTTTCCTTTTCGGTGACTTGCTGCTGTGTCACACGTACCGTAAATGAGCCGGTGCTGGGAAGAGGCAGTCGGGGCTCTCAGCACACAGGTACTGCATGAAGAAGGCCCCCTCTTCAAAACCACATCATGGGATACTGTGACAAGTACTGTAATGTCGGTAAACATGCTCTCAGTTTGAGTCACTGCAGCTGCCACTCATACAACACTAATAATCATTTTACTGAGCTTTTAAGACAATGAAAAATTGCTGATGTGGCAACACCGAAACTGGTGAAGTAATTTTTTGACATTTACATATTTATCTATAGTTCACCTGAAGTTAGTGACGACTTATTTTCCTTCAGGGTCCTCTTTCAGCAATTACCTAGCCCACTTACTGTCATGATCTGGCCCACACATGGTGTTTCTCATTAGACAAAAATAACTACTTTTTTTGGGAGGGGGGGTTTTGTAAAATACTTGATGATATTCCCTCACTTTCAAGCTGAAAAGGTGTTTCTGTCTGACATTTTTTAGAAGTTTTTAAGGTGGTAATCTTATGCCAATTTCCAGTCACCTTACTTTAATCTTTGGTAACTCTAGAGTAGTTGTGCACCCCTAACTTCAAAATATGGCAATTATTTCAGGTTAACAAAGACTGAAACATTCAAGAAGAAACTTTTCTGAAAAACAAAAAAATTGATTCACAGGTAGAAATCAGTTAGCACTGGCTCAGCTAGCGTTAGCTTTGTCAGTTTTAGCTCATTTAAAGAAAAATTCTGTTCAAAACATTAGGTCTAATATGAGACAGTAAGGAGGATAAACCTTCATTGGAGACCATAATAATATGAACTGAGACAGTTTTAAGTAAGAACATAATATAAATTTGCAGCAAAATGGCTATAAATATTAGTAAGCTATCTGTCAACGTTAGAATAAATTGCTATTTTAAACCTCTGACAAGACTAAAAAATGTTATCCTGTTTTAGTGATGTCGTTGATAGAGTCCCTACCAACAAAGAAATGTAATTTTCACTCTTATATAGAAACAAGTATAAACTAACAAGTATAAACAGACTTAGAAAATTCTGTTCAACTGCTATGTTGTCTGTAGGTAAGTCTGTACGAGTCAATTACCAATAAGGACAAATTACTGTCAATAGAGCTAAAAGGAAAGGTGTTTGTGGTTTCTGCTTCAGTGGATCTTTAATTACATATTTCTGACAAAATAGGAAAGTATTAAGAGCAGAGACTATGGACTCTGTACTGGTCTACTGAAAGTAGCTTGTGCAGATAGTTGACTCATAGAGGCCAGTGTTTGGCAACGTAGCAGTGAACAATCTGAGATTTCTGTACAGATGGTCCTTTTTCTACACTTGTCACACACATAAAAGATGAGATTATCTAAGTTTTGCCATAGGGACCCTACACACACTATCACTTATGTGAAATTGCATTTTTGAGTCTTGTGAACTTATTCTAACCTAGGCAATTAGCGACTGACCAAATATTATTGGTCATTTGGGAGCAAACGTATGTTCCATTCTAACTCCACTTATTAATAAACCCAGGGTTATTTTAATGCCAGAATATTCCTTTAAGTCTCTTCAGATTCATTGGTTAAATTGCCTTGAGATCATGATCTAATTAAGGAAATTCCACCCTATATTACATAAGACAAAGGCAGCAACCTCACAAAGTTCTCATAATGTTCTCAACCTGACATCTGTGACATTTTGTACATCCTGTTTGAGCAATCTGTGAACAGGCTCAATTAAATCATTAAATCAGATCCTTAATTTTTTGAGTGTGCGGTCAGCTGTAAGATTAGATAAGATAAGATTAGTTGTTATAACATCGTGGGTATATCAGAAAACACAGGACAGCATGACATGGTGCCTTTAAGGACTACTTTACAATTTGTTTCAGATATAGAAATGTTTATAGAAATCTGGGTGTGTCAGAACAAAAAGTTAGCCGTTGTCATGGTACCAAATAAAGGCAATACTCTTCACACTCCAGAAACAGTAAATCTGACACAGTCAGTTAATGTTCCACTTGTTACTCATCAAACCACTGCTGATGGGATCTGGCAGAGACAACAAAAAGTGGACTTCCCACTGTGATATACCATTCATCAGCGCTTTCTCAGACTTCCTCAGAAAAATATTGCAAGAGTTACCTAGGCAGTAGTTAGTCTTATCTTACTCATGTAAGAAAAAAAAAGTTTCATGAATTTTCCTTAATCTTTTCTGTTGAGCTGCTTAAAAGAATTGCTTTAGCATCTTCCACATCAACTGCAGCACAAATACGATTTTAAATGAAGTCCCACTATTCAGAGTGTGAGTTTGCCATTGGTTTTATTTCAGGGAAAGGAGCCAGAAATGTCTGTTTCTGTGATAAAACCAAACTCATTCAGGGAAGTACAGAGGAGACAGCTTCTTTCAATGTTTCTCTTCTTTAGGGGTCGCCACAGATGATCATCACTTTCCATCAAATAATTTGGCATAGGATGCCCTTTCCTGACACAAATGTCCATATTTATCCATCCTGAGAAGATGGGATTCAGTATGGGTTCAGTGCTCTGTTCAAGGGCACTTCAGCATGTGGCAGACCTGGGGATTGATCCAGCAACCAACTCTAACCACTGAAACACAAAGTACAAAGGCCACAAAACGCAAAATATTTTTAAGGTTCAATAGTCTATTGAAAGTATTCCCAAATTCAATCAATAGGAAGTCTACAGCCAGCTTTAATCAGAATAACCAGAAAAACAACCATACTATTGGTTATGAGGATAAAAATAATTGTCAACATTAAAACAACCAAAAGTGATTTCAAAGAATCAATAGCTCCTTGACATCTTCAGTGCAGAGGTGTGAACTGGTACTGTGAGTGAGGACTTGTTATCTTGGTAACCAAGAAACGAGAAGAGAGGTGTAAGGAGGTTCATTTTAACAAGGAACATGAAAATTTCTTGGGTTGTGAACAATATCATCTGATTAACATTTTGGGTTTCAATGTGTTAGCATGGATTGATGGAAATCACAAATAAATAGGAAATAAAAAGGTTTAATTATTATTTTGCTTTTAACAGCTTTTATAACAGCTTATATATTTTCCATAAATAGTGATCATCTTCACACTGAAAAAAATTCTGAACAACTTTATCCATTTTTATGTTTAATATAATGCCAAAATTACACATTTTTTTCCTTTCCTTTTCCTTTTTTTGTTTCAACCAGAAACTATTAACTGAAGAGTGCTGTATGTGTTTGATTAAAAGTTTACTAGAACAATCAGAAAAACTCTTCATCTGCCAATCTATTTGTTCTCCTCGTCAATACAAAGAAGAACTCTGGTTTCTCTGGATTTCACTTTGATTTTCAGGACACAACAGATGCTTGAGAAAACTGCCTGTACATAGGTGTTGGTATTGGCCAGGGTAGGAAAAGTTGCTTTGTTGATCTTTGTTAAATTTTTAAAATTTTTTTACATAAATATATTCTTGAAGTTGCAGGTATATATATATATATATATATATATATATATATATATATATATATATATATATGAGGACAGGTTGCCACTTTCAGAGACAAACTTTGAGATATTTGGGAAAATATTGAATTACAGTTTGCTCCAATTTATGTTTTCGTGCAAGTTCATGTGGATCCGTGTTGCAAAATGTCTTCAAATTGGTGAAACGTCTATACATCTGTTTAGTGTGCAAATTTGCTGATTTCCAATGAGAAAAAAAGAAAAAAAAACAGTTTGTTCAGAGTTAAAAGAGAAAGTTTGACACCAATATCTGACATGAGAGCTTTTTTCTTTTCCTTTTTTTTTTTTTTCGGTGTGAAATTGCTTTGTTCTTTCTGTGTGTGTGTATGTGTGTGTGTGTGTGACCCCACATTTGAAAATGAACCATTTGCACCCCTCCTAAAAGTCAGGTAAATCCTGCTCAGAGTCTACATGGGTGAACACCAGGAGGTTGTTCACCCATGAGAGACAAGCCCACTTGGGACCCACATTTGTAGCCCACTTTTAACCCATTCATGCGGTTATAAACCTGCCTGGGCATGATATAAATCAGCAACAAAGTTTGAAACATTTAATTTTTCCCAGCCCAATTTGTAAATACAGATCAAGTAGTAGATATATCATAACATCCTGCTGTAACACTACCACAAAGTTCATAAATGAACCAATTTGCTTTTCAAAAACAAACATTAAAACACAGTCTCCCAGAGGTTTGTGGAGCTGTTTTCCAAGGAGCTGGATCAAATCTCTCATGTCCCGGGATGTGGTTTTCTCCTTATCATTGTGTACATGGACATGGAGACAAAGCTACAGGTCCATCAGCATTCTGTCATTATTTATTATGTGAGATGAAAACATCTGCATCAGTAACCTAGAAATGTTTTGTGGTGGAACTTTACCAACCTCTGCAGCAGGACACAAAAACATCCCGAAACTTAATCCTGTTAGGATCCATATTTCTCTGTGTTCTTTTTTTCCCTTTCTCAGCAGGCTGGGCATGGCAGCCTCAATTGGAGCACCCTCTCACCTGTTTCACACTCACACCTGATTGTCGTTACCTCATCAGCTGCAGCCTTATAACCCCGGCTCAGACTTCCACTCCTTGCCAGTTCGTCCCGTGATTTGTATCCTGAATCCAGCCTCCTATGTGACTCTGTCTCTCTGAACTCTACTGTGTTTCCTGGATCCCTGTTTGGATTATTAAAGTTTTGTCTTTTTGTCTCTAATCCGCATCGTGGGTTCTGCTCTGTCACCATAATTTATTAAATATTCATGAAAGGACTGTGGCATAACATTTAATACAGAATCCATGTTTAATACTTTTCTGTGAGAGAGGTCTACTTTTGCACAATTGTGCTCCCAAAGAACATCAAAAATTTTCTCTCAGCCAACCTAGTTTACTCACTGTTCGGTTTGCATTTCAGCTTCAAAATGAAGATTGTTAGGTTATGTCAGTAGGGACTACTTAGCTACACAGGGCTTCGTCTTAAAATAGACCATCTCAAAGTGTACCGAAAATCAACACTATACTTTCTTTGGTTGATTGGGTGAGGAGTTGCAACCCTTTTGTTTCAGTTTCTCTTTTACAACTGAGGCGGGACTTTTCAGCTAGAAAGGTTGGAAAATACAGTAATAAAAGTTGGCCATTATGAGAGGATCTGTTTATGACATTTGTCTTTCTAACTCTAACCAAGAAGAAGAAGAACTTAATCACAATATGAGTCCAAAATCTCCAAATATGAACTAATTTTTTGGATGCTGGTAAACACTCTTTTGTGGCATTTTATGCGGTGTTTTTGACTTTCATGTCTTTATGCGTATGGAAAAAGAGACAAATGTGTGTGTGTGTGTGTGTGTGTGTGTGTGTGTGTGGTGCCCACAAATCCATAGGTTATATTACATAAATTTCTCAAATGAGCTGGGAAATGATGCCAGATGAGGAGTCAAGTATACAACTCAGACCTAAGTCACACCTCAGTTTCACACAGAAGTGACTTCAGAATTCAGACTTTTCCTCAAGAGCTGAGACTCAACTCAGACTTATGATTTGAGACTCATGAACAATATTTAGTATGTTTTCCCCCCTACTATGATCTCATTTCTGCAGGAAAACCCTTCCCTTCATCAAACGCAACCTTGCACATGTCTGTACCATGACCTCAGATGGCAATAGAAACACAGGCCACAATTGCAATTACATACACAAGGTAAATAATAGAGCCTCCAAATAAAGGTGGGCAATTCAAATGTTAATCACACTGGATTTACCACATTTAATTTTAACTGACAGCTCAAAACTCACTAAGACAGGGCAGTCACTTAAAGTAACACAAAAGAAATGCAATTTTTGACCTCAGAAGGTCCCCCATTTTAGATTTGCTTTTTCGATCTCTTACTCAGTGGCTGTCTGCCATGACGTCCACCATGGCACCAGTCGCTAGATCCATAGTTCACATCTTGTGTAACTAGTTTCTTATGTTTTAAGTCTCAGTTGCTGTTTCTTTAGGTTTTGGTTTGGTCGGGTTTAAAAAAAAACACTGATCTGCTTTCAGTGATGTCATCAGTGGAAAACTTATTGTATCAATTTCAAATGCAAAAAGACTTCTTGTGAAGCCTTTTGTACACTAAAAACCTAAAAATGAAATGAAAGGAATGTTTGTTATTTTTGCTGAGTGGCTTCCACCGAAAGGTGTGGAAGTTAAGTCACTTTTATAACACTGTCTTGTTGAGTCACTCTAAATTTCTCTTCCATCATTACTTTCTTGGTTTCTGGTCAACTCTGCCATGATGTTCTCTGGTTTCAATGTTGTTGATGTGTCATTTAGCGTTAAAGAGATGTGGCATTGCCACAAGAGATGACTTAATATTTAAATGTACAAAAATACCTGCATGTTGTTTAAATGAGTTAGCATCAACACCTGGACAATTAGCAAACTTTCAGACAATAGCTACATTAGTAGGAGGGAAATTTGGTTAGACATGTCTGTCACATCAGTCCAACCAAATTTGATGTCAGATGTCACAATTCACAAAGTGCTCTCTTTAAGGTGACAGTAGAAACTGTTTCAGCGGTCTGATGCTTTTTATTGCTAAGTAAGACCAAATATTTTTAACATTAATTGTGGCCTCTACTGCAGCCCAAGGTGCACCTCCCCAAAGTTGCTTCACATTGGGTTAATACGCATTACAACAAAAGTGATTGGTCCGCTCAGTATTTCCTTCTATGTATTTCATCCTGTGGCTTCTTCGTTATCTTCAAGCGAGGTAAATGGGTATATTTGGCTGCTAACATTAGTTAAAATTACTGTTGTACTTATAGGTCTCAAAGTACATAAACATTTTCTTTATTTGCAAAAACTGTAAAATAACTAAACAGACTAACTGCAACATGCTCACTGTATGTCAGTTAAAGTTAGCTGTGGCTACCGGACCCTTCAGACAGCTCACGCAGAACGAATGTCAGAGCTGCCGGCAAACTAATGCAACAGTGCATCCTGTTTCAGATGTCATTTCATCAAAATCAGAAATGGCCACAGTGCTTAGCCAGTGCTGAGTCACTGCAAAATGCCAATTGTGTCACCAAGCCTTGTACCATGAGATGACTGATGAGGAAGTAATAATTGCTTGGTCAACTGTCAATCAAAAGGGTTGTCATGTAACTCTAGCTATGGAGACCAACACCATTCTTTGAACCAGGCTGTAAATATATGTATTTATTGCTGCAAAGTTGGAAATTTTAACATTGAGATCAGTGGAGACTGAGACCCCCATGACCCAGAAATGGAACAACGGGTCAAGAAGATGGATGGATGGATGGATGGTGACTGAATCTCTTTTTTAGAGGCTCCAGCCTCCAGTGGTCCATGAACTGCAACGTTTGTTGCTTCCGGGTTGGCTTCAGCCTAGATGTTTGATTGTAGGTGCTTGCTGATTTGTTATGTTGATGTGTCTGAGACATATATAAGAAGTAAACAAAAAGCTTGCAGTGCTGCAGCTACAGAAAAGAACCCACACCTTTAATTAATGTCATGTGGTACAACCTCACAGTGACACCGGCAAAAGACAAGCATAAATGCCAACAATAAACTCGGTCTAGTACATATGTAGTTGCTAGGTAGAACCATAAACCAAGCTTTATGAGTCTGTTAAGGTTTAGTTTAAATAATTTTGGTGACTAAAACTGACCCTTTTTTTTGCTTTATTGCTGATCTGTTGTATCGACTTTGGAGGGGAAAAAAAGTTTGTTAAATATGCGATTAGTTTTTGGAATTATTGGACCTGATTGTTACAAAACTGATTTTCCAATTTGCAGTTATAATTACAGTAAAAAAAAAAAAAAAAAAGTCAATATTTTGCTGGAGTTTTTCCAAACCTGACTCTAGTGTGTTGATGGGAAAACAGACATTTACTGTATTTCAAAACCCTCAAATTTTTCAGTCCAATCTGTTGCTTCCCATATTGGCAAAACAATTTATCACCAGCAAACTGAATTGTGGGAAGTTTTTTTTTTTTTCTTGTCTTCCTTCAAATAATAATTTAAAAAAACAGCTTAGACTTATGGGGTGTTACAGAAACAAGTGTCTCTGGGTGAAGCTGGATATCCCTCAATGCCCCTCTGAAACATCATCTGATAAAATTACAAGAAATGGAAGATCCCACTTCAGCTAAATCTACACACACACACACACACACACACACACACACACACACACACACACACACACAAGATATAAAAAATTGTTTGGATGTGAATTTTAATCGTGTCAGTAGGGGAGTTCACATTTCTCTGTCTGAGCCTGTTTCAGGAAGTGCAGTCTCCACTTAAGGTTGATCTTTTAAGAAACATGTCTCTTAATGCTGAAAAGGGCAGTTTGTGTCTTGAGTATCCAAGAATTATGTTGTACTGTAGATTGAATTAGAAATAAGAAAGAGCAGCCATCGGTTGAGTCCCCTCCAGAAGAGTGCTAGTTACTGGAGGAGGAGCCGTGGCGTATTTTCCCCTCTCTTTCTTCCCTGAAACAAGACTGATCTGACTCAACACCTTTCAGAACAAACTGTGTGTAAAGATTGTGTAAGATAAGCCTGCCTGATGTGTGATTTTCCCATAATCCGCAGCCCATGAGTTTTACATTTTGTTTGGACAGTTTCATGTTGATATTAGTGGCTCTGAAATGTTGCATTGTTGCCAAACTACTTCAGTTAAACCATCCAGGAAGTCAAAAGTGCTCAGTGTACTGACAAGTTCACAGACAGGATGTAACTACAGGCAGCCCACTGTAAAAAATGATGCACTTTACATGATGAGCTTGAGTGTTAAATTTGTATCTCCACCACTAAAGTGTTTTTAGGATTATTTTCTAATATGTAAAAAGTATGATAGAAAAACGTATAATATCGCCACTTAAACTACATTTACACATACATGTTCTATATTTAAGTATATAAGTCCTTTTTTAAAAGATCATTTTAATTTTTATAAATTTTTAGTTTTTCTTTATTTTCCCTTATATTCCATTGTATTTCTTTTTATTAATATGTCACTTTGTAATTTAAAAAAAATATTTCCATGCCTTTTGTCACTTTTAAATTTTTAATCTTATTCATTTTGTTAATGAGCAATAAAAACTATTTATAAATTATTTTTAAAAATATTCTAAAATTTTAAGAAGGTATAGAGTTCAAATATTTGAAAATTTTAAATGTTACTGTTAAAATTATTGCTTTATTTATTTTTTCAATAATATATTTGTTTCTAACATTACTTCATTTATAAATGTATTTTTTGTGTTTAACTGTATTTTAGTAAGCGTTGAATTTTTATTTGAATGTTTTTTAAACTCTATTACTGTCGACAAATAAAGTTAGGAAAACTTACTTATCAATAATGATGAATTGCTTATTTTGATATTTCAAGAAATGTAAGCAATGTGTTTTAAAGAAAAAAGAGAGAGAGAGAAGAAAAACTGCCAAGTCATAGCATGCTATTTTTTGAGTAACACTTTACAGCTTTCAGTGACACAAATAAAGAAAAAAAAATAAAAGGTCGTAACAGTGTGGACATTTATTATCTTGTATCTGCTTTTTTTTTTTTTTTTTTTAAGTGTGCCGTCATATTTTTTCTCTTACTCATCGATTCGTACTGTAAACACATCATTTATTACCGCACGCGCTGTTGATCAACCGCTTGTACTTTCCTTTCCTTCGACAAAAATCGGTCAGCAGGAGCCCACGGAGGGAACCCCAGCAGCTGATTGGTTAACGCTCGTCGCACCACGTGACAGGGTTTCCTCCTTAAAATCTATGAAGCGGCGAAGGAAAGAATCAGTATTTCAGAGCGGCTTCACCGAGGAGCACAAGTTGATTAAGGGGGTCAGCATGGTGAGTCTGCTGGGCTTTAATGTTGACTTTTGTGTCTTAAGTGTTTATATTGTTAGTATTTGGTTAAAGGACGTCTCGGTTTCTTTTAAAATGAACTAATTTTCTACACTTTTGAATACTTAAAACACAGACTTTCTTCTCATATGTTTTGTAGTATCTCGTGAACACAAAGGGAAAAGCTAGGTTCATATATATATATATATATATATTTTTAAAGTTTAATTTATTTGACCTTTTTGAGATGCAAAAAAGGTAAACTAGAGCAGGTACCCCGTGGTTTTAATGTGTAAAAGCTGGAGGTGAGATCATTTACATCTTGTGTGGGTTTGAATCTGCCTTCATGTTGAGCAACGTCAAGCAAACTGAACCCTTTACATCAGCTATTTAATTTCTTATCAGTCTACATATGATAAGACATATTTAGTCACTTAAGGTAACTTAATAGCATCACAGATGCCAATAAACTATATTAATGTGAAATATAAGCATCAGCTCATGATGATCAGGTGAAAAGCCAAAGGTCATGATAGGATCTGAGGATGCTGAGCTCTATGCATGGATGGACATTGTCATGTATGTTCTCTGTGTTTTGACAGAACCATCATAAAAACACAATGGACATGTCTCCTGTGAAGAAGCCGGAGTTTGCTGATGTCAGTCAAACCCACAGACTGCATCCATCACTGCCTCACACAGACAGGTGAGGCACATCCCATCACACACTACTCATCCTTGGTTGAATAATGAGATGGGTTTTTCATGGATTTCCCGCACAAATTGTGTTTTCAGGTATGAGATTTGCTTACCGGTCGGCTCAACTGGAGACAAGCGTCTCGCGGCTGCAGAGTTTCATCCCGATGTCCTCCTGGAAGACACTCAGGTTGGTGATATTAACAGATGAGACTATGGTTTTCAGTCTCATGAATCCCTAACCACAAAGACATAACATCAGCGTTCATGTTGCCACAGCAGATGGCTGCAAAACTTCCAAAAATGTGTAAAAGGAAGTCTGAAAATGCGGTCACGTTGCATAAGTGTCCAGGGAGTCAGAGACGTTTGGTTGCTTGTGGTTGTCCTAAATGCCACATGTTAACACTTCCTCATTTTCTTTTTTTTTTTTTTTTTTTTTTTTTTTTTTTTTAGTTGGGGGAGTTTTCTAAGAGCAGTGATGTCAGTCTGAAAGGACAGATTCTTATCTTGGAGGAGCAGAGGAAAGAGGTGAGAGGCACATTTCAGAACTGAGATTTATCAAAACAAAACACCCTGCTTTAGTACTCACAACTTTTGTATTCTTTCTGTCTTACTCAGCTTCTTACTATTAACAAGAAGTGGGCAAAAGAGTACAGAACCATGGTGCAGTATTACAAAGACAAGGTAAGAGATTCGCATTTGTCCGATTTTTCCTTATTGTGCTTTTCTAGCATTTTTGTGACCATTTTTTTTTCTACCTAATGCATAGGTCCAGTTTTTAAAGACTTTACAGCAACACGAACAGTCTAAAGAGGAGACAAGTGACGAACAGCAGAAGCACGTCACATTCTGTAAAACACTCAGACTCAAGACAGACACACGGGTAAATATGGCAAATCCATTTTCAGGCATTTCCACAGATTTAATCATCTGACTTCACAGCTCACGGTTTCCTCTTTGGAAATTCTTCACAGGCTGGAGGAGAAGATGAAGTCGGCGGTGAGTTCCTCACAGCAGAAAGGGAAGCAAAAGAGCTGCGGCTGCAGAACAGCAGTCTGACCCGCAGGTGGCACCAGCAGGAGGAGGAGATCAGGAGACTCAACAAGGTGAGGCTGCTGCTACCAGCACATGTCTCACACACGCACTTGAACTCAGTCTGGTCCTAACAGCAGGGTGTTTGTGTTTGTGCAGGCGCTGGAGGAGGCTCTCCTAACCTCGCAGCCTCAAGGAACGAACAGTGAAACACTACAAAACATCTGGAAACATCAGGTGAGGTTGGCTACCAAGAGCAGGAAAAAAAAAGGGAAATCCCACAAAAATTTTCTGTTTGAGGTCCAACATGGTAAAAAGTGAGTCAGTAAGAACTAAAACATGACATGTGATGCTGAATTTCAAAATTAAAAAAAAAAATTATGGATTAAAAAAAATCTTTAATCCACTCATAATTTCAGTTTTTCCTTTTTGAAAATTATGATTCTTGCATCATAAAATAACTTTAGTCTTGTAACATTTCAGCTGACTTTGTCTTTTAATATTTATATTTTTTCCCCTGTTAAACTTATTTTTTCTTGTAAAAATTTAGTTGTCATTTTTATCATATTTCAACTTTTCTTCTATTTTTAAAAAATTCTCTCAAAGTAAGACTTTTTTGTTGTAAAATTTTTCCTTGAGAAATTCCAATTTGTTTTGTGATATTTCTCCTCTTATCTTTAAAAAAGGAAAAATAACTGTGGTAAAACCATCCTTTTTTCCCCCCAAAAAAGATGATGGACAAATAAAAAGAAACAGAGTTAAAGCACCCTGTTGCAGTTTTTTTCTTTAACAAACACTGCGTTTGTCTGTTTTCTGTCTTTTATTTGAATCTAAATCTGCAGAATTTTGTTGAATTGAGAATGCTTTTGCGGTGGCGCAGAATAGCATTCCATAAAATATTTGCCTTGACCTAACTGCAGCTCCACTCTTGTCCTCATTGTGCTTTTTTTTTTTTTTGTGATTCTTTTTTAGGCTGATGTCTACAAGGAAGACTTTTTGAAAGAGCGCAGAGACAGGGAGAAACTGAACGAGAGGTATCTGGAACTGGAAAAGAAGTTCAGAAAGGTCCACAGTGAGCTGCGTGTCCTCAAATCTGAGGTACTTTGAAAGACGTTTGTGCTTGCAGTTTTCAGCCTTTGGTTGGACTCATTTTTAATCCGGTATATTTGTTCTTCCAGGTGACTTGGAATCAGCCTGTGCACTGCTGTTCCTGCACACATCAAGCCAAAAGTCCAAACCACCAGCACATCCAGCGACAGAGACGCTAAGCCCTTATGAGAAGCGTTTATGAGAATACTTCTGTGCACTTTATTGGAAATCTTAAATATAAGAGATGACTCTAGTTTTTCATGTAGAACATCTGGGAAGACCATCTGCTGCAGCTTCAGGTCCTTGAACAAACTTCAACTGCTGCACTGCCAAGAACACTAGACATTTTAGTGAAACAGAAATTTTTCTGTTTTTAGTTTTGTTACCTGTAACAAACATTTTTTTCTGCAAGACTGAAGCAGCAGCACGGTGGTCTGCTTTGTGGATCTTCAGAAGCCATGCTGTGTCTACAAGGACTGCCTACAATACGTTACCTCAAGGACGTTTAACGTCTCAGGACAGGAAGACGGCGACCGGCGTCACTCGGTGTCATCAGCACGTGAACATCCTGGACGTTCCCTGAAAAACCATCTGGGTGTAGATTCTCACCATATATATATATAATATATATATATATACATACATGAATATATTTATGTTTGTTAAAGTGATTATAAGGAACTTTTCTATTTATTTTATAAAAATAACATGAGTAAACAATGTGTGGTTTGGCATGTTTGTCCAGTTTCAGACATGAAAAAATGGCAGCTGCGTCTCTTAGATGAGATGAAAACACATTTACCACTGATACATCTTTACTAGACTCTACAAGCTAAGAGAAACAAAATGTTAACAAATAAAAAGTTTTCTTCAAATTGTAAGTGTATAGATCATTTAGTTAGTACACTGTGTTGTGCAAAAATAATGTATAAATAAAAATTAGTATATTAATGAATATTCACACAATGCTTCATATGAGACTTTCATGATTTGTGATCCACAAATCTGCCATCTTCTTATTTTAGTAGAAAAAAAGGTAAAGTAGATAAAATGTTGCAGTTCAGTAATATACACTAAATTTGGGTATCGGATTATATTATCTGCACATCTTATACTAGTCAGACAAGTACAAATAACCGTTGAGCTGTTAAAGTGGTTCTCATGCTGTTACATCAATATGTTCTTAAAGCTGGTGAGTTTCGAGTGTTGGAGGTTCTCAGTGGAACAACCCCACCTCAGGGGACAGGACCGACATAGTTTGAAAATTTGTGAGAAAATATTTAAAAGGGAAACAGATAAAAGTAAAAAATGCCCACCGTACTCAGAAACACAGGCGTCACTGGCAGATAGTTCAATGATGGTGACTCATGCTGCTGTTTCTGTCACAAACCACTGAAAACGGAGCCAAGAAAGTACAGCTTCTGATCGTGTGCTCATCTCAAGAACAGCAACAGTGAGTCATCGGGTTATTTCAGAGCAACTGGATTATTATAATCAAGCAGGTTTGGAAAGTGAAAGAATGAATGACAATTATTCAGACTGATAATGAGGACAGGAGAAACTGCAGCTCTATAGTGACCTCTGTTGGTGCACAGCAGGAAGTGCAACAGACTTAAGCTATTTGAAAATCCTAACAGAAAACAAATGTAATAATATATCTTTAAAATGTTTTATAGTATGAGGAAACATACCTGAAAACATTTTAACAGCATATATTCCCCAAAACCGCTATAGACCAGAAATCCGACTTTCTTTCCTTGACCTTTAAGATGCAACCGTGCCTGCCTGCACTCCAGAGCTGCCGTCTTCTGAAAAGCAAAAATCTTATAAAGTAAATTTCTTAAGTGAGCAGACATTTCTCACTCATAATGATAGTAGGTGTTTCCTTCAGAATCCAAACAGTTCTGAGAGTGTTGTCAAAGAAGAGCTAATTCAACACAGCAAACATGCCCCCGGTCTCACTTTTTAAAAATGTGCTGCTGGCATCGAATTTGAAATGAGCACATATTTTCCAAAGGAAAAAAGAAAATTTCTGTGACTCAACATTTTCAATTAAATGTCGGCTTTTAGTGATTTTCTAATCACATCATCCTGTTTTTGATTTGCCTTCCTCACAGAAACGCAACCTTTTTGGAAACCAGCTTGTAATAATCCATAAATGGAATTCTTAGATATTCCCAATGACCTTATGACTCATAAACATGCAGATTTTAGAAGAAATTTATTGGCACAGTTATAGCAGCAATGTGTTTCTCTTTATTTTCAACAATGATCCCATTACATGTTGTTTCTATTGGCAGTAAAATTCCTCTTAGGTAATAGTAATCTTTAATAAACACAAATGTAATGTGAAATATGACCCTTTGAGCTCAGTTGAAGTGATTGTCAGTACAGCTGCATAAAGTGCCCATGCACACAACACGAAATAAGTGAAACGGCTAACTATGTTGTAATTTCCCAGGCCTGCATAGATGCTGCTCTGTTGCTACAATCTCAGTGATTTAGTCTGACAATACTGTTTATAAATAGTTGGAATAATGCATCATAGTGATTATGTTTCGAGGCCTTAAGGTGATGATGACTTTTAAAATAAAATATATATTACAGGGCTTTTAAATGCTGACACAACTGTACCCAGTGTTCAGTGTTGTAGCATGTTTTTACAAACTTAATTATGATGATGCAGGAAAAGGTAACGTACTGAAATGCTGTACTTTTCTGGCTTTTTATAGATAAATATGTTAAATACATTCGTTGATTTTTTTTTTTTTTTTTTAGGACAGCATTTACTTACACCGAGTGGATTTAAAGAGTCAAATTCTAGCCAGTATTGCACACCAGTTTTCAACTTATTCTGACACGTCAGCCGCTGAACTCTGCCAACATCATAGCAGGAATATTACAACATCCACTTGTCAGAGGAACGGTCCCACGACTCCCCGTCTCAGTAGAAAGCCGGGTTTGTGTGCTCGATGACGCAGCGCCGGCAGTGGCGTCTGACAAACCGCAGAGCCTCTGGCGACACCTCGCAGTCCTGCACGTTAAGAAGCTGCAGCTCGCAGCAGTTGGCTGCCAGAGCTTTGAGTCCCCTGCCCGTCACGCTCTCGCAGGCTCTGAGGCTGACTCGCCTCAGGCCTTGGCAGTACATGGCCAGCTGCTCCAGCCCGCTGTCCGACACCAGTGGGCATTTCCCCACATCTAGAGACTTGAGTTTGGGGCAGCTCCTGGCCAAGTGGTTCAAGCCGTGGTCTGTGAGCCCCTCGCAACCCCTCGCGTTTAAGTAGCGCAGTCTTGGGCAGTAGCGTGCCACGTAGCGTATCCCCACGTCTGTGATGCGGGTGCAGTGGGCCACGCTCAAGTAGCGCAGGCAGCCCTCCAGGCGGGCCACTTCACGCAGGCCGAAATCCCCAACCAGGCGGCAGTCACTGAGGCTCAGCTCCTTTATGGAAGGGCAGTGGAGGGCCAAGTGGCGCAAGGCTTCGTCTGTTAGTCTGGTGCAGCGGCGCAAATACAAGTGAGTGAGGCGAGGGCAGTGGGAGGCGATAGTTCGCAAACCCTCGTCCTCGAGCGAAAAGCAATCGGTCATGTCCAGGTAGTGGATGGAGATCTGCTGGCCGTGCATGGGGGAGAGCTGCAGTGAGGCCTCTTGGGTAAGACTAATGCATGTCACCTTGGAGCAGCCTGGAGGGAGATGAAGTACAAGTTAATCATCCATTGTACTTTTATTACCTTTGTTCTCATTTTTAAAGATAATCTCAGTTGTAAATATGAACTTTCATACAGTCTACACACACCACTACAGTCACGTGACAATGTAAAAACACTGGAAAATTGGTCACTTTTCAATGTATTTGTTCAAGAAAAAATATATTTAAAGCCACTCTATGTAGTAATACCACTCCTGAACACATGGGGTCAGCATTGCCACAATAAAGTTAATGTTCTATGACACAACAAAGTCCACTTCTATTGGGACAAAGTGGTATTACAAGACATGCCCATCCCCACTCAGCTCAGTGTTGTCAGTGGATTTTTTATCAACACATCTCTGTGTCGTGTACAGTAAGGTTGTTTAAGACATTTTTGTATTTGACACTTGATCATAGTAATAACAGACCATCTTTCCTCAGGAAAAGATCCTTACATCAGAACTCAAATACTATGGTGGAGGTATTGTGGTTTACTTTGGTTCCTCAGGGAGAGATAAATCACTGGAGCACGTTTTAGATGTTGCTCTTCTTCCACAAACCTCACACAACTGATTATTAACAGACTTGTGCAGACCTTCATGACAAGCTGATGATGATCTATTCATGTGAATCAGGTGTGTCGATGAAGGCAAACATCTAAAACATGTAGCACAGCAACCCTTGAGGACTGGGAGTCAACACTTGTACTCAAGTCTAGCAAAAGCTGATCGTTGAGTGGTAAAAATATCCATGTCACTGTAAGAGAGCTGTGAGTTTCATGGGGAACGCCCACAAGGGGGCGTTACTTGATCTGGATTGATTTACTCTTCCCGCAGGCAAATATCACATCTGTTCATATTTTTGTTGAATAAGTGATTAGTTTTCAAAAACTACTTTCATTTTTACTATTTCTCCATATTTCACATATGCCTTATTAATAATTTAACTTAAATACACTTAATACTTTTTTAACTTGTTCCCAAATATTTTCTTGTCCAAATTCAAATTTTATAAGCTTTCTAACACAAGTGAAAGTGTCTCCAGTTCTCAAAAGACTTATTATTGTCATCCATTATGGAAGTCCATTGAAAGAAATCTGAGCTTTTCTTCCTTTTTTTGTGTGTAAATTCCTTCTGAAGTTGTGCTCATGCAGTGGTTTCACTTACTGAGTCACTGTGAGCAAAAAAGGGACTTTGAAAAAGACCATAACCTTTGAAGATGCCCACTTCATATGCCGCATATTTACTTCAACTGAAGTTTAGAAGGTATTTATTTTTCAGGCAGAGCCATGTGGATTTCATCTGGAATTACTCACATTAAAACTATATGGGGGTGGGGTGGGGTGGGATCTCTTAATTTCTACCAAAGACAGATGGACCATTAAAGTAAGTAAGTGAAGGTACATGTGGCTGAAGTTCAGAGGATGACCACATGAGGGCACCAGAGTAAAACCTGCTTCAGTTAGAACATACCTGCAGCTAAAAACAAGCTGTTAAGGGAAAGAAAGAAAAACTTGCTGTCTTTAACATTTAAAACTCTGCTTGATTTTGTAATTTTATATCTATCAAATAAAAGCCAGAAGTTTTTAAAGGCACCTTTTTTTTTTTTACTACAATGAGCTTGTTTCCTGGTGCTAATGGTGCAGATATGTCTCTGCCACCGTTCCCAGACCAGCTCAGTGTTATTTGTATCACTTCCCTAATGAAAGCAGCAGACCCCTGCTTTTACTTATGTTGAGGTAAGTTCTGCTTTCAGCTAAAGAAAGCCTTTCTTCTCCCACATGGGAGCTGAAGGTTGGCAGAGCTTCTCCTGCTTCTCTAATGATTTTACCAGCTTTACAAGAAATAACTGAAAGGCACTGAGTGGAGAAATTCTTTGAGGTAAATCTGCACATGTGCGTGATGTAAGATTGCAGTCACTCCTTTATAAAAGACGAGCAAGTCTTTCAGGCAAGATGGTTTCTAATGCTTTTCGCAGAGTATTTTGTCTTTTTTTATTTTTTTCTTACCTGAGAGGTTCAGATGCTCTAGGTTGGGGCAGCGGGACACCACTTCAAATACAGCCTCGTTTGAGATATTGTAACACCCGGCAACCTCCAGGTGCCGCAGCTCAGGGCAGCTCTGGGCCACCACGTGCAGCCCGCGGTCGGTGAGCCTCTTGCAGCCGTTCACCACCACTGTCTCCAACGTCAGACACACGTTGGGGGTGTCCTGGCACAGGCGGTGGGTGAGCACCCTGATGGCACGGTCGGCGTGAAGCAGCTCTCCTGTGAGCCTGATGGTGCTCCACAGCCTCGGGTCCCATGCCAGGTTGTACCAGCGGCGGCAAACACGTGCGCAACGACAAAGCTGGTTGGTTGGAAGGTGGGAGAGGATCTGCAGCAGGGTGTGGTCGGGTAGTCGGTCGATGGGGGCATAGTGGTGGGCTTTTGATTGTCTGGAGCGAGTGTGGCTGCTGGGCTGAGGGTGGATCACAGCCACCGTCTCGGCGGGGGCAGAGGATGAGGATGATGAGTTGGTTTCATGGCCGTTACTGGACAGAGCTGGTGAGGAGAGGGAAGAGGACTTGGAGGGCAGGATCAGACCTGGGCTGGGGGTGCTCAGCGTTCTTGTGCTGTTCTCTAAACATGAATAAAAGAAAAAGAAAATTAGATACGGTAATTGTTTCTGTTGAGGTCCTGACATACAAGCAGATGTACCCCTTTGATCTTTGTTATTTTTAATAAGTGAGATGAAGATTTAATGTGGCATCCTGGTAGGAGACCAACTTCTTATTGACAACACAACTTTTCTGTTAGCTAAAATATCAAATGTTTGATCATGACATGCTCTCTTCTCTCTGTACTGTGGTTTTTGACTTAGAAATAGTTTAAAGTCTCAACAGTTTAAAGTCTGAATAAACAAACAAAAAAAAGCTGTGAATCAAATCTTTTGGTTTGAATTCACAAATATTTAAGTGGCTTACGAGGCCTTTTATTCATGTGTCTAATATTGTCCCGTCAATATTTGTGCACAAAGCCAGACTTACTCCATGATTTTTGACTTAACTTGAATTAGAGCTGGGAATTGGAAGTACCATCTTTAAATGTGTAGGCAACTGGCATTCACAGTTTTTAAAGCAAAATTAAGGTGTGTATATCCAGAATATTTACACTCAGCCAATCCTGTAAAGAAGTCTCCACTTTCCTGATGACAGGATCAAAAAATGGAGGTATAACTGCAACATTATAGCAGAGCCTGTTCATGAAAATGCACAAGAAACAGGATTTGTGGATTGTTGTGGAGCTCAAGTTGAAGTTGCAAGAACTTTGTGAGGTCGCTGGTTCTGTCTTATGTAAAACAGAACAGAATTTCCTCACAAGAAACGCACTTTTCTGCAGGAATTTGATGAATCAGAAGGACGCTGGTGCTGACTCTCAGTCATCCAGGTCATGGCATTTCTCAGAGGCTTGAATCAAAACAACTGGACTTCCTCCTCTTGGTTCTTGATGTTTCACCCTCCAACCAGAAGACATTGTCTGTTTAGTTGGCAAATAAAGAACAAAACCTTCTGGATGGAAGATGAAAAGTATTTAAAAACCAAGAAAAGGAGGAAGGATGAATCAGAAGACATTTTGGGGATTAATAAAGCACCTTTGATTTTTTTTTTAAATTTTAATTTAAAGACAAATAGCAGAGCTGATGCTAACTGAACTTTGCCATTCCACAGGCCTCTAGGTTTCTGGAAGCGTCCCTCCTTGTAATTGTCAGTCTTTGTCAACAGATAAATTAGGAATAAAGTAGAGCCACTCTAGAAGAGCCAAAGATTACAATAAGATGTCTAAAGGTCAGCATATTATGGCCACTTTAAAAATTCGCAGAGGCAACAGCACATCAACATTACTTAGTGGCCTGAAGTGGGGTGATTTATTTTGTGGATTCATCATTTTATGTGTTTGATGTTCTTTACCATGTACGTCAGATGGATTCTCCAAAGATACATGATTTAATCTGTTACAATAATCAGCCAACTTTGATGCCACCTGGTGAGGAGGTGTAGAACAGGTGAGGTGTAGAACAGGTGAGGTGTAGAACAGGTGGGGAGGTACAGCAACGCGACTGAACAATTTTAACTGAAGTTTTAATGTCTTCAGGTGAAAAAACAAACAAATGTTGCTATTTTGTGCTTTTATAAAAATATCTAAAATGAGAATAAAATTGACGAAAAAGCCTTAAATGTCCTGTAGGAAAGGCTCAGAATGCAGCAGAAGTCAAACAAATTGGTGCTGCACATACATGAAGTTTGGTGACTTGCAAGAGACAGACTCAAGGAAAGACAGGTCATAAAACTGAGACAGGACATGAAACATCCTGACTTTTATACCCCAGGAAGAAACAGCATGTCCTAAAGTATAAAATTTTAAAGCATCTTTGCATTAGACTCCAAACCCTGGGTTATAATGTAAG
>JAOWBL010000013.1:12715616-12795645 GCA_028564865.1 Zenarchopterus dispar
TATATATATATCAACAAATGACCCTTTAAAAGTAACTAAACACATAGATCTGTTGACAAAAGAGCTGTAATAAATAGTCCTGATGAGTAGGGATGGACAGTCAAGCCTTGTCCCACTAGAGATGGTATAAATCAGTGTTTCCCCAACCCAGTTCATTGGGACACACTGCCCTGCATGTTTTAGATGTTTCGCTGCTCAAACACACCTGATTAGATTACCATCAGCTTGTCATCAATGGTCCACTCATGTGAGCTAGATATAAATTATTGCAGGATTTAACTCATAAAGACGAAGTTACAGTGGCTCAGGGTCTATTCTACTTGTATCTCAATCATGTTGACAGTACCACCCTGGATGAACTATTTAGGCAGCTTTCAACCCTCACAATTTGTTGGCCTGATTTGCTAGTCAACAATCTCGCAGTCTGGTCAGAGACAAATAATTTACCATTCAGTGGTTGCCTGTTGGCCCTTAATTGTTACCTGTAAATAAATTAAAAAAAAAAAAAACAACAACACATAGACACATCAAGGATGTTCATAATTCTGAGAAAGCAAGGAGTGGATGGTTGTTAGAGTGAGGAAGCAAATCCTGCAAAGCAAGGGTGAGGCAGTATAAAATAAAGGATGCAAAAGAAGCAAATAAATGAATAAAACGTGATACAGAACCGAAGATGTTTCTTTCAGAAAGGGAAGTGAGCTGAAATAAAGACGAGGAACAATAAAACATCTTTTCTGTCTAATGGGGATGACTTTGCCCCCTTTTGAGTGAAACAAATGCTGTAAAACTGCTGGTGGGAAGTTAGAAAAATGAATATCATCATATCTAAAAGTTGCTGTGCTGTGTTTTTGATCATAAAATCCATCCATCCATACCTACTTATTCCTATACAGGGCCATGGGCGTTCACGAAATGATTTTTTTTTTTTTTTCAAAAATTCTGGTTTGCATTTTTGTTTATGCACTCAAAGGGAGAAGGACAGTAAAAGATTAGATTTGTGGCTTATGGAATTCTGGAGAGAGGATGTAAAGGGGAAACTGGGGTACCTGGTCATCTGTTATGTAAACATTTGCACCACTTGATGACAGTGAAATGACATTGTCTGAGACATCACTTGGAGTCTTTATAAGGTCATTACAAATGTTGGGATATGACACCCCTGGTCACTTGGTGGTATTCCTCAACTCTGAATTGACAAGACATTCCTCCATCACTATATCTGAACCTCAAGTTCAACAGGGTGTGGAACAGCCGTGGTTCGGTTTTGCAGCAGTTTTTCAAACTATTGTACTTCATCCTCTGGGAAGAGGGGTTACAGTGTGCTTCATACTTTCCATGCCAGGGGCTGACACATGACATATCCTGTGACAGCCTGCCCCTATTTGATCTAGAGCACAGATGCTTACATATGGTGCCTTTAATGAAAACAGAAAGTACAAGGTTGGGTCCAGACATGCAAGAATAATTAATATTTGTTGTTCTGTTGGTTTTCTGCTTTGCTTCCTGTAGGATGCTTGTATGATGTGCTGGTGGATGGTTGTTGCAAAGTTACAAGAGTGAGTGTGTCATTAATTGTGGAGACACACTGAAAACAGATGTGGACTAATGGTTTGCAGAATTCGGCATCTGTAAATAAAATATTTGTCCAAGGCACAATAAAGTGAGGATAACTGCACAACTGAACAACACTTCAACTAAATATCTTGTATAAGACTAGACTCATTAGAATTATACCACTTCAGGGTTCAAGTGATGCAATATTGTTCCCTTGTAAGGAATATAAAGAAGAAAAATTTAAGCAGCAGAAGTGCATAATTTATTAATTCTGTGCAAGACTGGAACTTATCAAAACATGGTGCCTACATTGCCCATGATGCAGTTCCTCTGCTAGTCTTTCATGTAAATAGCACAATGGCCTCCAGAACTGTTTAATTCTGAAGTTGATGTCTTTAAAGTCAAGACTCACCTCGTGTTGGGTAAAACTACATTACTGTAGATTTTACACCCATGAAAGGCTTTACATGAGTAGAAGATTTGAACAGTTTTAAAATTCTCATCAGTTGAAATGTCATGTTTCCACAGTGTGAAATTATGTCACAACACTGTAGTTTTCATTGCTGCTGACAAAGCCTACTATTCACTAGATCCACCTCGCTTGTATGTGAAACAGCTCAGATTGTGGTTGTCATGGCTCATGAGTCGTGGCATGCAGGTTCAATCATATGTGCATGTTAGTGTATGTAATTTCCTGCCATGAACTTAGGGATTTCCATCCATTAAATAAAACCTCCTTTCAGCCAAAAAGATTTAAAAAAGAAAACATAACTTGTGTAAGAACTGATAAGACCAGGATGATAAGATCCCTCTTTGTGAAGTTTCTTATCACAAGTACAAGAGGTTTATTCATTGGAGGAAAGTTTTGGAGTTTGCTAGCTGTGGACTACACAACAGGGTCGTGCACTATCATGGATGCATAATCAAACACAAACACAGAGCACAACAACTCCAATTACAACAGACATGGAGGGAAAGTGACTGTGTTCTCTGATAGGATGCTACTGTATTTTCTCATAGCAAGTAGTGGTTTGTTGCTGTACTGGAAATGCAAACCAAACACTTTAGAAATCAATTCAGAAGCTCTCCATTTATTGTACTGAGACTGATTTTCCTATTCTGCAAGAAAGTGATCTCAGGATCAGGAATATTTCTGGAACTGTATGATGGACTCAGATGATGGAAACCTCTGTGAAATCCTTAAAGCCAATAAAATCAACTGCCAATTTACGAATTCACATCACTTTAGATATTCTCCAATCAGAAAGAAGAAAAGATTGTGTGCTAGCTCAAGACGGTTTTCTGTATTCCAGCTTTTGTACCCTCCTTCTAGTAGCAGAAACAGCAAAAATGATTTTGATATGACATACAGACTTTGGATTACATGAATTAATTGAGTTTTGCATTGGAATATGGTTTATGATGGTGAAACACCAAAGGTTGGAGCTGAGCTGTAGAGAATACGTTTTTTTCATTTTTGTTGTTATTTTGCTGCTTGCGCAGTGAGTTTCTGTAACACAGTGGTCATCTTTACACTCTTACAATACATGGAGTCTTAACTCTCAGCTGATAGCAGCTGGTCACTACTGGCTGTTTTCTGTGCTGTGCTGCATTTTTGCTTTGCTATGTCATTCGCTATGTGTTGGGATTTTTTTTTTTTTTTAAGAGATAACAAGTACACTACAATGGTCACCTCTTATCCATTTACAAAATGTAAACCACATTGCAATCAAAAGTGCATTATTTTATGAAAAACATAGGTCAGGATGTTTTTCCATTATGGCAAGATCAAACTTAATCTGATTTAGACCTGATTCTGCACACAAGTCAATAAATTCTGTAAGACAAAATGGAGCTGGAAGAATTAGTTGACAAGTTGATTATGAAAAATAGTTGATGACACAATTCATAGTCAACATTTTGCACATTGTGTCTATTTAAAACCACATTTAGGCAACAAATGGTAATGATCACTTCTTATAGAATTACCCTCTGCAGAGGAAGTGCAGAGGGCAGTACAACATGTAGCTTGACACAAAAACAAGACTGACAACACATAAATAAAAACTGCTTTGCAACGGCCCCTGTGGCAAAGATGATTCCACTGAGGGCTTGTGGTACCCGGTTATGTCAGCTATCTTCTGCCCATATCCTCCACAGTCTAAGTTAGTCGTGAGAAGCACGTGTCAGCTGTGATGAACAGCTGTCATTTCACGTTAGCATTAAGGCCATGCACGTGGAGGACATGACAGAAATAATCACTGACCCGCTGCTCAGTTGTTAAAATAACCAACAGACTAATTGACTAGCAAAATAGTTGTTAGTTGCAGCCCTAATACAAAGTGAAAATACCAGATACTGTTTCCAGCAATGAAAAACCACAATATAGAAAGTAAAAACATTGACTCCAAGCTGCTGAAAATGTTTACAAGCATCAAAATTAATGACATATGTCAAAAAAAAGTTATTTCAAGCATTTTCTGACGCCAGGGGGATCTGTGCAAAATATGATCTTCTGCCTGAAGTGATGTTACTTGAATCAGCATTAGTTAGATCTGAAAATAAAGCTAGAAAAACATATATGCAGTCTCAAAATAAAGTAAACTCAGTATCTCTAATAGTAACTCAAGGTTAAATTAGCTATTACTGTCACACCACTTATGCAACCATACTGAAGCTTAAGAACTCAAAGACAGCTACAGCTACATGTTAAAAAGTCTGCTCATGTATTTTAACATGCTGAACATTAACATAGAACAGCTCCAAGTGTTATTTTTGAAAGCAAACTTTTTTCTACACTTATTGACTCAGGAAGAGAGCTCATTGGAATGTTATTTATACAAACATCTCTGCTCCGGGGGGAGAAATTATGTGTTTTTCTGAATACTGAAATCTGTGTGAGGCATTAGATTGGTGGTAATATGATAAATGTGAATACATTTGGCATTTACACCCAAACTTTTGTCTCAACATTGTTTGTAGCAATGAAGATGGCTTCGACTGTGCAGCTGAGCTGATATTTCTGGATCACTAAAGCCACATGTTAGAGACGTTATGGGCTTTGTGGTATAAGGGTCAACCGATTCAGATTATGGTTAGTGTATTATCTTAAAAAGAAGGTTTAATGTTGTGTTTCAGTGGGCTTAAATGCGCATTCCTTTGGGGTGAAGAAGTTTTATAAACTTATCACTCAAACAATTCCTGACAGATAACGTTTTTGTCTCTAAATGCTGTGCCTGATTAACAAGAAATGCAGAGAGGTTTTCTTTGGCATCAATTTAACACCAAATGTATTGCAAGTGAAAACACAAAAATCGAGAATGAAACAGAAAAGGTTTTATAGCTGATGGTGAGAAAAGGAAAGTGTAACTGAGAAAGATAATTGCACTCTCTGTTAGAGATTTTGACTTCTTGGTTACAGATTCTGGGTTTTGGTTCTCAGATTTTGTGTTTTGATTCCCAATACATTTGGCATTGAATTGACACCATAGTTTTTTTTGTTTGTTTGTTTGGCCAAAAAGCTCCTTTGCACACAAAAAAAAAACAAACAAAAAAAAACTGAACAATTTTGGTTTCTGACCTTCCACCCAGCCATAACATCTTCAGCTGCAGGAGCTACTGGACATCTCAAATAATCAACTTAAAAGTGACCTAATTTTGCCTAAACTGATTATTGCTAGGTTAATTCCCTATAAGAAAAACCCTTGAAAAGGGCAAGAAAGTTGTATCAATTATTAAAGTGGCCTTGGTGACTTACCAGGGTGTTTAACACATATTTTGTATTTACATAAAATATCATTTGGCCTGTCCAGTATGCACAAAATGTCCAATAATGACATGTTCTGGGATTGTGGACAAAAATCTCTGGAACTGGCTCTTATCTAGAAGGCAAAGGGCCCCTATACACACTCTGATTAACTATACCTACAGGAAAAAACAATTTCCCCTTAAAAACCACAAAAAAAGGCATATATTAGTCTAGCGTGTCTGAGTTTTCTGACCTGCCAAGAAGTCAGCTCCTGTCTTACTATGTGTGGTTACATTGAATGAAACTGTTTCTATATTACCAGTTTTGTGTTACTTCTCAAATTCAAGTCTTTAAAGTGAACATGTATATAATTTATTGTTTATAATATATAATTTACATAATTACTAGGTCTTTATGTGTACAGTATGAACATGTAAAATGCCATATTAGAGTCACGGGGATTTGGTTCTTTGTTAAAGTTTAATTTTTTCCACATTTATACTTGAAAGTGTGAAAATGTGACCACCAGATGTCACTCTCTGTCCTGTATGAAAAATATAACTGTTGCACATAATGAAAAATAATTTTTCTAAAAAGAAATTGGACAATTATAAGACAAACGAAGCTAGCAGTGAGTCCTAGCACCACGTGACCCGAACAGCTCGTTAACTGACGTGGGGAAAATAGAAACACATAAACAACAACATAAGGGAATAAAAGCAAAATAAAAAAAAAAAAACTGAGGTGAATTGAGCTAGTTTTAATAAGCTAACTGAGGTCTGGCGATGAAGTTTTAGGGACATAAACACAGGAGACACCGTCGTTTTCTATTTCGGGTTCGCTCGAAGAGACCTCGAGAAAATAACGGTCACTTAAAAAAAAAAAAATCGCAGTAAAGAAAAGTCGACTTACAACGCGGATTTCAAATAAAATGCTACTGCAGTACTTACCCTCGCTTCCGTACTGTTTTCCATTGTTCGCACCCATTTTAAAGAATACATAATCTATGCTCCCCCCAAAAATATAATTTTTAAAAAAAATCAGGTTATCACGATGAACTCCGGAATCAAATGCAACAGTCCGTCCATGAAGACGAGCTATTTGGGCAGAGTTAAGTGAAGGGCCGTTAGCCCCGACTTCAAATAGTTAATCCAGATGTTGAACGGAGGACGTGTGGGCATTACGCAAACCTAGAATCCAGACTTCCAGCGGTGCAGTCTCTGTGTATGAACATCCATATTCTAGTGAGCTGTGGACGTGCACAAACAAAGAACAAAAAAAAAAAGTATTGATTTCAAGGAGAAAACTTTAAAGTTCCCTAAATGGTAAGCAGCTGTTCATCAAGACGAAGTGCAAGGGGAGTTATAGAGGCCAGTCCAGACCAGACAACTTTGAGAGGACGCGCAGATCTCCTCCACAGGATTTGGATTTAAAGAGACCGCAGACCAGGGAGGGAGATGTGGATATTTAAAAAGAGAGAAAGGGAGAGAGAGAGAAAGAGAGTGAAAAAAAAAAGAAAAAAGATTTGAGCTGCCAACACCATGATTCATGATTGCTGAAATCACACCATATTACAATATTTTTGTGCGCATGCGTACACAAGAATAAACTAAAATAAACCATCACCTACAAGCGTTAGTGTCTATTAAATACCTCAAGAATATCCACGGGTCCTGTCACTTTTATACAGTTCTTTTCAACCAATCAGAACTTGGAACACATAATCTCTCAAATATTCAGAAGATCCAGGCCCTCCTGAAAGAAGAGAGCGGTTTAACCACATATGTTGCTTCTATGAATAGCAGTCATCCAGGTCACTGGATATGCAGAAGTAAAAGACAAAAGGACAAAGCCAGTTGTGTGCTGTTGACAGTTGATCAAATATTCTGAATACAAGTTAAATCCTTCCACATGCATGCTGCTGAAAGACCTTCTGCATCCGTCGCCTGCAAAGACCTTTAATCTCAAAATGGAGATTAACGCTGGTTGTGAAAATTACAAGCTTTTTCTTTTGCAGAGGATAGTTAGGAAGGACTAGTCACATTTGTTCTACATTAGTAGATGTCCTGGCTGGCATCCAGAAAAAGCACAAGTGACCTCAGCAGTAATCAAGAGATTTCTTACAAACTTTCCACTTCACTAAAGTACTCAGCTCTCATGCTTTCACACCAAACATCACATCATCGTACAAAAAAAAAAACTTTATTTTGGACAAAGGTTTTTAGCTCATACACACTTTAAAACTATACCCTTGGAGTAAGGCATCTGATAATAACCATTTCTTATTTCATGGCATTTGTGCTTATGAGCTGTCAAGAATATAATTTTAAAAAGTGTTTGGTTGGGTCACATGGTACCGTGCAGCTGGGCTCCTGGCTGTCTGAAATCAAATGCCAAACCTCAGCAGCTTTACAGCCGGTTGTCTCTGCCACACTGGAATGCATAGTTTGACAAGTTCAACATCAAACTTGTGAGGCAGGACACATTCCCTGGTTAGACTGATCTGACGTGCGAAGAAAGAAAGCAGCTGTTTCATTATTATTATTATTTTAAAGGTTTAGATCAGCTCTGACATTTTGGTGTTGCTGCCCATCCAGTGATGAAACATACCGGCAGGGACGAATGGGTAAGGGTTGACAGGGGAGCTGGAGTTTATTTCAGGAATGCTCTCAGATTTGGCAACAGACATGGCACAGCAGGCTGAGGCAGTAACACCGACACCATCCTCTGGGACAGCTGCACTCTGGGAGAATGAGGCCGACTCTTCATTGGAGTGCGCCGCAGATGCACTCGAAGGAGCCGAGTGGTCATTTTCGGCTTCTGTGGTGGCCGGACAGCTGGGAGAAAGTGGGGCAGAGGTGACCTCTTCTAGCTTGCTATACAACATCCTCATGGTTGCAGGAATGGACATACGGCTAAGTGACAAAAAATAAATAAATAAATAAAGAAGACATCAAGCCAAAAATTTACAATCTGACGACTCCTTTTTAAAACCAAACTGCAAACCTCTTCATGACTGTGGAGATGCATTCATCCAGGGATGGATCAGGTGTTCCTGCTCCAAACAAGCTGCAGGCAATCTGATGAGGATCAGATACATTCACCAGCACTGTGGACACAAGTGCACGAATGAGTCTAGCTTGTAATATAGCTGCCTTTGCAATCACCCTAAACTATACTCCCCATTACTTAAAACAAATCCCAACCAATTTAGTTAAGCTCTGCTATGAGCTGATGTCAGAGCTGCGCCCAAAATGAAAAGAAAAAAAAATCCCATCATCTATTATACTCTCACAGAGCCCAAGGGGATACATGAGAAGAGACATTTGTACTCAACTGACAGTATGAACCACTTTACTATGAGAAATGACATCTAATTTGAGTCAAATCTCTACATTTGAGACGCTGGTGTCTGTGAATGTTTGGCACCTTTGATTAAAAGTTATTATAAAAGGATCAACTGCCAAAATAGCTTCTAGCTCCGGTTGCCATTTTTCAGCTAATACTTTAATCTGAGCAAAAGTAGCATAATAATTGCTCACAAACAGCAAGGGAGTCTGCAAGAGGTTGGACGAAGGTCACAGAAAAGCTGGTATCAGACTCCGGAAGGACTTCGAAATGCAGATCACCAATTGAACCTGGTGGAATTATAATTATTATTGGGGTATTATATAACACGTTCATACAAATTAAAATAACTGTACCACCCTATTTTGTAATGTGAACCTCCTCCCCACCTGGACTGGCCCTCTGCACAGAGAAGCAGCTCCTCAGCAGGGTGTTGATAGCGCACTGGTGGCGCAGAAGCTCCAGCACGTCTGGGACGTGAGCTGGGTGGGTGAAAGGAACGCTGTCCACCACAGTCGCTCTCCATGCAGGCACATCCCATGCAGCTCCAGGGAGAATCCAATTGTGCATCACACTGCCAGGAACAGGCTGGGTGTACAAGTAATGATTTCTTTTTATCTCACATTAGACACCAAATCTCAGGTTACATGGCATTTACTCTGAAACAAATTGTATTTACTGGGAACATTAAAGCAAACAGCACATTCATACCCCTATAAAGATCTTTTGTTCATCTAAACTCTCCAAACGGCTGTTTGCACTTGGTGAACCTGTCATCAGAAGCTTGGGTAAGGGTGCCCACTGCAGGTCAACATTAGGAACAGTCACATCTAACAATGCCAAAGGAAAGGAAGAGGTATACTGGCTTGCAGGGGAAATAATACATTTTATGTTATATTTATCCAGAAAAAAAATTTCCTAACCTGTTATTTGTTTGAGCTTCTCCACAAAAGAAGAAATCATTGGTATTGCTGGTTGCAGTTTTAGCAAAAAACAGGCAGGTAGCAACTCATTAGGCACCTCACTCAGTGGAGTAACCATGAAAAAACTGCCACAAGACACAGTTTTACCTCTGTTAACATGATTGGACTTAATGTTTTTAAGAAAAAAAAAAAAGAAAAGAAAAAATGCCCATGAAATTTAAAAGAAAAAGTTAAGAGGCTACCCCCGAGGATCCAGCTGTGGAGGCTGCAGCATCACAGATGCCATCTGAAGCTTGTGAGACACGTCGCTGACACCAACGGTAATCTGGGCCATCTGGATGGCTGGGTCCAAATCTTTAAATGTTTCTATTAAAATTTACATTGAAAATCTACTCTACATTTAAAACAGAAGAAAAAAAACAAATCAAGTCTGCATCTTACCTGAATCTGAGGTCTTTATTCCATCACTAGGTGGAACATAGAAGTGGACAGTCAGAGGACAGTCTGGGAAGAAAAAGGTAAGACTGTAATCGGCATTTATTAATAATAGTTGTCATTTATTGATTGTGTGTTTTATTTTGACATATTTGAGTGATTTACATTATGGATCTTTTACTTTGAAGTTGTATCGGAAATTGACGAAATAAACCAAGTGTGGAGAAGAGCGATTGTTTTTTGCTCTCGCAATATGAGCCAATTAAGCGAGTAAAACAATCTCCTGTCATCCATCCAAAGTGGATGTTTGTAAAAACATGTTTTTTGAGCAAATAGCCTCTTCGGGAACATTTATTAGTTTAAAATTGTCTTAACACTGAATGTGCATATATTAATGCGCCGGTACCTTCTTTTCCTGCGACCAGATGACCAATCCTCCCATTGTTTATCAAGTCCATTTGTGGGTCACTGCATGTTGGTTCTCTGACACAAAACAAGCAAACAAACTTTCCATCATAGCAGAGAAATCGTGAATGTTCTGATTTTGTTACTCACCTTGGCAAATCTGATATTTTCTGTAGGTCTTTCTCAAGATATTGTAGCGATGCCAACAATTTCATTTTGATTTCACTGAAAAAAAAGAAAGAAAAAAAAACAAAAAGATGACAAGAAGAAGCTGAAGCTGCTGAAGAATTGAGAATAACTCCTGACTAAGTACTTGTCTCCAGGGATGTTGTACTGGGCGAAGAGGCGTCTTAACTTCACTGAGAAATCTGAAAATTTTTTGAACCTGTGTGAATAGCCAAACATCACTGCAATCAGCATGTGCAGGCATAGCTTTAACCTTTAAGTAATAATTTAAACAGTATTGTTTTTATATTTTAGAGCATAAAAAGGCAAGCAAAAACAACAGAAATTACAGCATCACCTTCCCTTACCTCAGCAAACTCAGAAGGGACTCGCTGGGCTATGAGATAAATGAATTTAATTAGCGGGTAGAGTAAAACAATGCTTCAGATGGCTTGGTGGTAAAAGTGACAGCTGCTTACAACAGGGGCTTCTCCATGTGGGGCCACTTTAACCGCCTGCACTCCGCCGCATGGCAGCAATAACACCTCCAGGTAGAATAAGTCAGCTGTGAGGTAGCACGAGGCCTCAGTGATGTGAAAGCCCATCCTGACCAGAAGCATGACAGAATGTCACCACAGTACTTTAACAGAAGGTAAGGAAAAGTGTACATTTATTTACATACAATAATACAACCACAACAAGCAGTTTACCCTTGTTGTTTGGCTATTAATTCCAAACGGGCCCTTGTGGTATTCATAGAAGGCGCTGAAACATGAGACATTAAAGTCAAAATTCATAACCTAAAATACATGAGAGGTATGTCTGGAATAATTGTTTACCATGAAGCACTTCCTGGAGTCTTTCCAGGGATCTAACCAGTGGTTCACAGGGTTTGGATTCATCTCTGGGTTTCTCCTATTATGGAACAAAGAGGAGGAAAAAACAACAATGGAGCAGTTGTGCAGCAGTGTGAGGCTTGTGTCAACAGTCTTTGGTCCTGTCTGCCCATCCCACCGGAGAGCATGAGCTGCATGACACCATTGGCAAATGAAATGTTGACATTTGGATGCCTCGCAGTTTAGGATGGGCATGTTTAATAGTAAAAACAAACTTTTTTGGAATTTGGTGTGAGAAAATACATCATGCACTCTGGACTTTGAGAATCCTGGTTCTTTGTGATCCTCAAAAACTGTATTTCTGGTCTTGGCTCTCTAATCCTTTTGGACCACACATCACTTTGGACCACCAAGTAATCAAGTTTCTTTACCAGACTCTAGGGATTGACCACTGCCAAACTCCACTTTGAATTAATCCATGAGTATTATCCATCCTGCTGCTCCACCCATGACAAATCTAAAGAAAAACTAACCCATCCTTAGGTCACTGAGCCTCAGCTCACAAGTTTGGTTTATAGTGTTTGAATATACTCTGAGTTCTTTAACCTTGAAAATAAATAATCTTTAAACCTCAACCAAATAATATACACCTGGAAGTTAACCAAGAGCAGAGTATAGAGATTTCTAGCAACGTAAACCATGGCAGGACTAAAAAAAAAAAAAAAAAAAGACATTTCAGATGAAGCCATTCCCTTAAAACACCTAGTTAATACAATTTTTTAAAAAAATCAAATGTATGCTTTTAAAGGCTTACACATGCACACAGTATGGTTGATAAGAGAAACTAATGCAGTGATGTGATACCAGCCTCAAATAACAAAGACTTGGGTGTTCCAGTATGGATGATCTAATTGCAGTGCATGACCACATTATTTCCTGATACTGAAGCATGGAGCCCATCCAGCTGCCACTCCAACATATTTTTGTGGTTACACCAAAAGATAAGGGACTTTAAGCTGAAATACATCTCACCATGCATCTTCGGACAAGCTGAAAGGTGTTATTCCAAGTCTGCTCTGCAAACTTACGGTGCAGATTTGAGATTGTGGTCTTTTCCTTCATCACTAAAACCAAAGAGTAGGGAGAAAAGAAATCACACTTAATCTGCTTTTCCCTAGATTCTTGGTCATCTTAATATAGGCCATAAACTGTATAAATGCTATATCTAAACAGTTTGTGTAGATTCACTGATGAGCCGTTAGCAAAGAGAGGGTTTATCCACACGAAGAAGAATAAATGGATTTAAAACTTGCATTACCTGGCTTCTGACAGCGCATTTGTCTCCTGTTTGACAAACCTGCAAATATTTATGCAGATTAGCTAATTAAGAAATTATATTACGCATGTTCACGTCTCTGGCCTTCATTAGAATTTACGGTGACAAAGCAAAAAATGACAGAACCAGTATTATTCATTAGAGATAAATGATTCAAACACAAAAGTAAAACTGATTGTTGTCTGTGCTCGTGCGTGTCCGTCTCCCAGGCGGGAGGGCGTTGTCAGACGCCAGAAGCCACGCCCACAGGACGTGCAGCCCAGTCAGTCCACTGTCTAAGTTAGCCGCGCAGCTAGCCATGAGCTAACGAGCAGCTAGCCGACTCTTTTTATTTTCACCACCAAAATTGAGCCAAAGTCGGACGTCCTCGCAAACTGAATACGATTTAATTCACTGGTAGGTGGTCGTTTCCTCAAATGGAGGTGATGTAACTCCTGCCGTTGGTCGCGGTTCTCTTTTTTTGTCCGTCATTTAGTTTTGATTAGCCGCTTGTCATCGCTTGTTAGCCTTTCGCTTAGCCTGCTGTCGAGTTTGAAAATACTGACCGAGCATCTGTTGCTGAAGGTATAATACTGAGCATTTGTCTCGTTTCATCAGTATTACTACTATTTGTTAGACATTACCGTTAGTTTGAACTGTTAATTAAAGGTCAGGTGACGTTTACCTGCTTTAGTGGGTTTGGTCGAGTGTTAGCCACATCGCCCACTTGTCAACCAGCTAGCTAGATTAATGACAGTTAATATTACCAGTTAACTTCAGAATAAGTTAATATGATTATTAGTCTGTTATTTATACCAGTCAGGTGAATCTTATGCTTTTCAGTTAACATTGTGGTCTTTACAGTGATATTAACGTTATCTATGTGTTTAGTAATTATTCATATATATATATATATATATATATATATATATATATATATATATATTCATTTATATTAGGGTCAGATTCAGTTATGGTCAACATTTTTACTAGAGTGTGAGTTTTTAATCATTTTGTTTATCTGTTCTCTTTTAAATGCGAATATTTTGATGTCACGCCTTTATTTGACAGACATTGCATTTTGGGGGTTCAAATAGCTTTAGAAACTACATAAGATCTATCTGCATTAGATTAACAGCCATTTTCACTTTCACTTAAAGCGTTTTGTTAAGAGATAGTTGCAGGTTTAAATCATTATGGTAAGAGGAGATGGCCTTCAGTACTAAATTGGTATGTTGTTTGTCAGCACATAGATCCATTTTGTCAATTTGTCTAATGATGTATTGGCAGAGTTCCCACATATATATTTATTTCTGAACCCCAGAGGTCTGCTTTGGCCTGTGTTTGGAAAAGGCCTTAGTGTTATTTCACAGACACTTCTGGACATTATGCATTTCTCATAGCCTTGGAGGAGAATCCACTGTGGGAAAACTAACCACCAAATTGCTGTAGCATGTGTCAGATGTGATCCAAAACTACCAGATGTTACCTAGAAACTCTTAAAAAGTTTTATTTCTGTGCTAAATGTGTTTCACAGCCCCCCTGGCTAGTATTCTTCAGGCCAGAGGGGGCTGTGAAGACTTTTGGTTATTCATTTAATTCTGCCCCATTTCCGTAACGGATGCCAACAGCATTGTTCACACTGCCTCAGTGTTTCATCAACTTTTAAGCAATGTGTTTGGTTTCAGAGCTGATTAACCCTATTACTGTGCTTTCAAATGTTTCTAAAAATAATTCAGATATTGATTATTTCAACTACAGCTCATTTTTCTGTTTCATCTCAGTTCAGCTTAATGGTCTTGGGGTCAGAGAGGGCAAGGTTGTTCTGGATCAAGTGTTAGAGATTAATTGAGAGGTGTTTTCTATGGCCTATGGTATATTTTAAAACTTTGCCAATGGCTGATTTATGACTTTTTAAATGGTCTGTTAGTGGAGCTAATATTATTTTTCCTCTCTGTACAATAAAATATAACAGTTTAAAAAATAAGAACGTATACACATATTTGCTTTGCTTTAACCGAATATTGTTAAAAGCCTGTTTCAAAAAGAAGGTTTAGTTTTAAAAAAGAAAAAAAAAACAGCAACAAAAAGAAAAGAAAGAAAAGAAACCTGACTATGTTAAATCTAAAAGGAGGGATATTTGGGGTTTTCCATTTCAGAAAGGGAGATAACACAACCTCCACAAAGTGGGGTTTTAGTTGGTAGGCACTCAAGCAGTTGTCATGGTAATTTTTTGGTCGGGGCAGGTTTTTTTTCTTCACTAGACCCAGATTCTCCTCACGAATGATAAGAGTGATTAAGCACTAAATGTACACATTAGAACTACGCGTCTCCTTTCCCACTGTCTCTGTATTATATTTTTACAGAATATATGCTTACGTTAATTGTATAATTGGCTAAGGACTTATGATTTAAGTGTGGAAAAGTGGGAGAACCTCCTCTTCTCTGATACTCTTCTTATGGTGAATTGTTGTATCAGGGATCCATTAATGGTGCTTTACAGTCATAAAAGTTGGTGAACCCACTTTAATGTGAAGCCACAGCTCCAAAACACAAATGTGCAGCACTTGTTCACTGAAGAAAATGAGAGTTTGATAGACGAGCTGGAATCTGTTTGAGTCACTATTCAATGATTGAAAGGTGTTTTTAGAGCTCTGTCTCTTCAACTGGTGAGTAATGGTTTTTGTTTGATCTCATAAGCTTTAATACATTATTTATCAATGTGGAAAACATTTTAGGCAATAAAGTAAAAAAAAAAAATCTTCAAAAAAAGTTGTCTTATCCAACTTTAGCTCACAGTGACCTTTCTAGGGGCTGTTTGGACTAATATCCCCTGATTTCAAACCATACACTCAGTTTTTCATATTAAGGTAAAGCAACTTGGAGTTCATGTTTTATCTCAGTCTGCTGAACCTTCTCTCCGAAATGGGTCCCAAGCTTTGGCCAAATTCTGATTAAATGTTTGTTTTTAATGCTGTTTTTAGTTGCAGTCTGGCATTCACCAGGAAATTACTGATGTGAATTTTTTTAGAGCGTGTTTGACTTTGATTGACACATACACATATATTGTATGTTCTACAGTCTCAACAAAGTTCTCAGTAGGGCTCTGATCTTTAGTTATTACTAGATTTGATCTCAGTTCTATACATTATAATCCAAATCAAAGCACCTCTTGATTCAAAATAAGGGCATTACAAACAAATCGATATCTCTAAATCTACTGTCTACAAAGAAAGCAGAACTTGAATAGCGATTTAGGTGTGTGTGCTTCCACATTTTCTGCGGGGATAAAATTGGCACTCATAATTAATTATAACTTAACCTGCTCATGTGATAATGTATGCAGTGTTATACTGAAAGGTCTGCAAAGAAAGCAGAACTTGAATAGCGATTTAGGCGTGTGTGCTTCCACAATTTCTGCAGGGATAAAATTGGCACTCATAATTAATTATAACTTAACCTGCTCATGTGTTATACTGAAAGGTGTTATACTGAAAGGATATTTATAAAACTGCTATTATATAAGGTTTCTTAAATCCAGACCAAGCATACATGTGACTTACACTTCTAAAACATGTTTCACATGTTATCTTTGTTATTGCCACATTTGTTATAATGTTAGCACGAATATTCAGCTTTTGTTTTCTAGCAATGAAAGTCAGTACTTTAAATCAATCTTTTTGTCTTTATAAGGAAGAGCCATAGCTTGATCCATAACAATGATGCAATAGCATGATCATGATTCAACAGACATTTATGACAACGTGTTTGACCTTCATTTTGCAAAATTTGATATTAAATCTACCCTATGCAATGACATTGAAACGTTTGCTTTTGCTGAATGTGAGGCTGGTTGTATTTCCTTTGAAATTGCTCCACATCAAATAGCAGCTCTTACAAGGTGAGTTTCCATTATCACAGGTCCAGGCTAGTTTTTTGTTGCCTTGATTAACTCTGTCAGCAGGAACATTCCCACAAGGATTTTGAGAACCTCTATAAGACCAAAATGCGTTCCTGCTGTGGTTTGGGTGAGTGCAGCCCTTGAAAATTGCTGTGTCAGGGTGGTGGTTATCCAGATATATATACTTGGACTTGCATATGCTGTAGGTAGATGTTCAGCCATTATCCTCTTTGAATTGCCTCTTCTTATTGCCACCATTGCAGCATCTGCTAACAGAAACACAGCAACCATCTCAGTTCATTTAGTGGTGGTCTTCTCATTCCAGTTGTTTTGTTGTTGTTGTTGTTTTTTTAATTTTCCTTTTTCTCTTCTTCTTTACCATGTTCTTATTTTATTGATTAGTTGTTAGCGAAGAGTGAGAGTGATTCACCACCATCACCTTGTGGTATTGGATGATAAGTTATTAAGTCTTACCAGGTCTGTCACTGTAAATGGAGACATGTTGACTGAATGGACCAAATAGGAAATTACAGAATTAAAACTTTTAATTATCCTGCCTCCTAGATTGTACCCCAGACCCTTACTAATGGAAACTCCTCTATAGTTAACTCAAAGATCCTTGATATACCAACAGTTTGAGAAATTTAACAGTTTCTGCACAGTCTCTGCCTAATTCTGGTAGCATCTGACTTGCATCCTAGCATGTCCTAAAAAAAAAACAAAACAAAAGAATATGTCACAAATACAGAAGCCTAAAGAGAGATGCAGCAAGTCAATTTTGTAATTTCTTAATTAGTTCTGAGTGTTAAAAGTTGAAGATAATCATACACAACTTTTTTTTTTCCCCCCAGTCTAACATGCAAAGTATAGTGGCCCATTCTATGCACCAACTTTGTGGAGTAACAGCACTTTGTCCCGTCTGTGGTATCTACCTGAAAAAACGAAACAGATTTTGCAAACTATGATGAAATGTCTTCTTCTTTCCCTCTACTTTTAATCTCAACAGGATTCATCATTGAGACCTTTTGACCTCCTTTATACCCACTTCATCTCACCATCCTTCCACCTGCCTTGAAGTTTCCTCCTACAACACCTGCATCTACTCAGTCATGGCAGCTGCAAAACCAAAAGGGCAGAACTCTCTTGCCCTTCACAAAGTGATTATGGTGGGGAGTGGAGGAGTGGGGAAATCTGCCCTTACTCTCCAGTTCATGTATGATGAGGTGAGTGGATGAAATTAGAACAGTTGTGACAAAAATAAAGTTCCAATGTGTTATATATTTTTTGTTGTTTTTTTTTTGTTTCCCCCCTTCTAGTTTGTTGAAGACTATGAGCCCACTAAAGCAGACAGTTACAGGAAGAAAGTGGTGCTAGATGGAGAAGAGGTACAGATTGACATTCTTGACACAGCTGGCCAAGAGGACTACGCAGCCATTCGGGATAATTACTTCCGCAGTGGCGAGGGTTTTCTCTGTGTATTTTCCATCACAGAATTGGAGTCATTTGCAGCAACAGTGGACTTCAGGTGTTGTAGCATATTTTGCTTTAACTAAAAGCCATTCTGTAATGTAATAGTTATTTTTGCTCTACTGGTGTATTTCACATCTTTTGTCATTGTGATATTTATTTTTTTCCTATAGTCTGAGTCAGTGTGAATGTCATATAATGAATTTCAGTCTGTCTATTCTTTGTTTACATTCTTCATGGCTGGGTGTCATCTCCTGCTGTATAGAGAGCAGATTCTTCGAGTGAAGGAGGATGAGAACGTGCCCTTCCTCTTGGTAGGCAACAAGTCCGACTTGGACGACCGGCGGCAGGTCAGCGCAGATGAGGCAAAGGCACGTGCAGAGCAGTGGGGGGTGTGCTACGTGGAGACTTCAGCCAAAACCCGTGCCAATGTTGATAAGGTTTGTTTAATTGAGCAAACATTAGCACTCATGGCTAAACAAACATAATTTAGTGACATGGAACAAACAAATGTGTGACTTCTTGTTATTTTTTTTTCTAACAGGTGTTTTTTGACCTGATGAGAGAGATACGAGCAAGGAAAATGGAGGACAGCAAAGAGAAAAACGGGAAGAAGAAAAGTAAAAGTTTGGCCAAGAGAATTCGAGAGAGATGCTGTATTTTATAGTGGCGAGATATAGCAGACTAGCTGCTTATGTACATACACATTTCTCAGACTTTTGCATTTATTTTGTGCCCAAGCCTGACCATGACTTTCTGTTCCTGGTTAACAGGACATCTGACCGTGTGTCAGGAAATAGTGAGGTGGCACTCCATACACCATTTATAGCTCTAACTTTTTATGTGCTGACACTCCAAATATTTTATGTACTCTCTCTTACTCTGACCACATTACAGAGCGTAATAGGTGGATGGTGTTTTAATTTAGGCTAAAGCTTGACAATAGGCTAAGCCCTGAAATGTCCTGAAATCTTTCATTGTCTAGTTTGGTGTGTGTAATATCTTCAGACAACTGTGCAGTGCAACTTCAAATGAAAAGAAAATGAAAGTGTCAGAGCTGAGGTTTAAAAATGTAACTGAAGCCTTCTGCTGGAAAACCCCAAATCTGTGTAATTAGTCCACCATCTTTTCTAGGAAGATAAGTTCATAGACTGAACAGTGTAGTGTCAACCCACAGTTCAAGTGCCACGTAGGAATTGTACAACGCAGTAGAGAATTTGGGAAGGATTTTAGGCAAAGCCGAATTTTGACGCTATTCCTCTTTGTTGATTTACACCTCGATTTTTTTTTTGTTATGTTTTATTTACACTATTCTTGTCTGTGAAGTCAGACTTTTTTCCCTCTCCTTCTGTCACATCTCTGTAAAATAAGCACACTAATATTTTCCATTTTTCTTCACCTCTCCCACTTCACTTTGTCTTCTTCTCAAACGGACACAAACATTGATCACTACACTTAAACCTGCGAAGGATTTTACAGCACTTGAACTTTTTTAATTCTAAAATTTCAAAGGTTATACCTCACTTGGCTGATTACTTTCATTGCCTCTTTTTGCAATAGAGGAACCCCTGGTGCTGATAAAAGGTGATTCTGTAACACTACATTCTTTACAGTTAGTTATGTTCATTGCTATGCTGACATTTATTGATAAAACAAATTGCTTCCATTCATGTGGCAATATTTTTTTCAGCTAATTTAATGTTTACCTGGTTCAGACTTTTAACCTGAAACTGAATTCCCCACTCTTTGTTTAAATATATCTCTGAATAAGTAGTAAAGCAGAAAAACATGAATGAACGGATGGTGTAATTTTCAGACAGAAAACATTGAAAAAGAAGCCAGATGGAGGTGGTACATGTCCAAAAAGGTTGCTGTCAGTCACCAAAGAAAACTGCTAGCTAGTATAAACAAGTGCCCGCTTATTAATTCAGGTGAATGACAACTTGACATAGTGAGCATGTAAAGATCGAGGCATTGGGGAAGCAGAAATATTTCATTCTGGGTAGCATGTGAAAGAAATTCCAGGTAATGAGGGATTTAGTAAATCTTGTGCATTGCGTCACTGTTGCCTCTGTCCATTGTGAATGTGAATAATCCCCATTTACTCATCCTGTTTGCAGCTAATCTTCAAGTGAGTTTATGGTTCTTGCATCTGCTTGTGTGTGTGGCCTTTGTGACATAAATATCAGCTGGACTAGTCTGCAAGAGACCTCCAAGTTGCCCTACTGCTAACTGCATGAAGCCCACAAATTTGTACCCAAATGCACTTAAATCTGTTTCCATTCTTAAAAAAAAAAAAAACTATGGGAACATGGAGGCTTGTTTGGATGCAAAATTTTGCACAAAAATCACACTGACAACTCTAAAATACACCTTAATAGGCTGGCCAGACGAACCCTTTCACTTTGTGAAAAATGCTCTTGTGAAGTGGTACCTCTCCCATTCACACGCTTTTTACCTGGTACAGAATGTACCAGACCATTTGCAACAGGGTGGGCTTTGTGCAATGACTCATACGAAGAACCACTGTTTAAGACAACCCAGATGGCTTCAGAATTTCTAATTTCACCATAGATAAAGTTTTTGTTGCAAAACCGACATCAGTAATTGCTGGATGCCATTTCTGGATGTTTTTTTTTTTTTTTTTTTTTTAAATAAATACTAGTCTGGTTGTTACTCTGCCTACATCTTAACTTTTACCTATTCGATAGCAGTCCCTGGGAATCCAAGTTGAGTCCAGAACCAGACTAAATCTTTGTAATGAAGAAGAAGAGATTTAAGATGATTGACAGGGCAGTATTGTGTTGCCCAAGATGGAAAAATCTGGTGCAGCTGAACCTAAATAAAATAAAAATGGTTCCAACATAACTGAATGCGCACTTGCATTGTCCAGGTCAATTGACACACGGTGATGGACAAACTATAAGTTTGGTGTTAACACTGCCAGTCCTAGTCATAAGCAGACTTTAGAAGTCACTAATATTTTACTTTTATTAATTTTGCTATGCTTTGTGTCTAATAGTGCTGTTTTAAGATCTTCATGAACCAATCCAATGTTTTCATTTTGTCTTTCTCTCATTGGATGATTTTACAGGGATGTAAAATGAAGCAGTGTGAACATAAATGATCCTTTTAACAACCAAGTTCACAAACACTGTGAAATCTACCACTAAACCTGTAATTTATGACTGAGCCACTTTTTTTTTTATTATTTTAATGACTTGGTGTTCTCAATATTTTAATTAACCCTACTAATCAGCTAGAGGTTGTTGCCCAATTTCAATAATGACGCATTTAAAAATCTTTAACATAGGAGTGAACACATGAAGTCTATGCAAAATGATTGTTGGAATTGCAACGAGTATCTGAAACTTGGAAAGAGTTTGCAACCACTCAGTCAATGTCTGTAAACTGCCCTTGAAAGCTGACCTGTGATAGAAGCACTGTAGAGACCAGAAAAAAACACACCATCTTCCAAAAGTTAGTTTTTTTTTTGTTTATTTTTGACGCTTGAACGTACCCAACACTATTTCCCCCTAGTTGATGCAAAATAAATATAGTTGTTATATGAACAGTGCAAGCAAGATTTTTTTTCCTAAAGAATGCCTGTTTCTAGTTCGCTGAAGAACACAGAGCCAGTTGGAAAAAAAAACACTCAAATTGTTAGGAAAAATGGAAGTACTGCAGTTTAAAATGCTCTAAGGGCTAATGTCTATCACATCACACTGATTAACCACCAAGGTTACAGAAGCAGATGCAGTAGTTTGTTACAGAAATCCTCCCATTTAACAGCTTTTATCTTCATTGTTGGGGATTTTAGAAGCTACTTGAAGTGACCACCACAGGGCTTGCTTGGTGTAACATTAAGTTAACACACTCATTCATTCTTTTTTTTTTTTTTTAGAGGAAAACATAATCATTTTGCTCTGTTGATTTGATTACATGGAGAATTGAATGAATTTGATGGCCCAAATAATTTCAGCAGGATACTAAAACAAATGTTTGTGTGAACGTGTTGAGAAAACTGTCCTACTGGATATTCAAATAACTTGGTTTGCCTTTTTATATAAGTAACATGGGAATAAAAATGCTTAACTATGTCTTTGGTTGTATGTATGCCATCAGTTAAATGTTTCCTTCATGTTTTTGAGTATAACCACTAATGTAGCCTTTTTGTGAATGCAAGAGGTGAAGCTTACATTTCATTTTTTTTTTTTTTTGTGAGTTATTTGGAAATGGCAAATAAAGTGGATATTACTAATAACATTTTGCAACTTTATTTATGTAATCTTTTAATATAAGTTGGATTTTTTTTCTTCCCCCCTACTATGTAGGCACAGACCAACCTACAAGACAAGACGAAGTCTTCTGAGGAGGATGTACCGTTATATTCCTGTTTTTGTGAACACACCGATCCTTTACGCTAGTATTTGCCCAAAACACAGGATTCAGATGAACTGATCATGAACAGACCTTGACAACAAGCTGAGAGTGATCCTTTCATTTGAACCAGGTGTGTTGGAGCAGGGAAACATCTAAAAGCATGCAGGAGAGCAGCCATCGAGGACCAGGGCTGGGTAACATTGCTCTACACTCTTGGGGGTGGGTTTTTACTTTCTGAAAAGGAGTGGTATCAAAGGAATGATAATATATTGCTGTATTTTTACTAGATATTGGGTTTTTAGCTAGTGGATACATAAAATGGCAGCCCAATAATTTAACGAGTTTGATTGTAGCTGATGAAATAAAGACAATCAGTCCATATGTATTTGGAAAGTTATAGTTTTTTTTTCCCCTTTTATATGCACCTACAATAGATTTGAAATATCACAAGATGTGATAAAAGTGTAGACTTCAGATTTTAATTTAAGAAATTTGGGGAAAAAATGTGAACATTCAGAGTTAACTCCCCATAGACATGTTTAATGCAGACATCTTCAGTAGCCCTTTGAGAGCTTTCAGTTTCATCTTCAGTGACTGAAAACCTACTGAGTCAAGATCAAGCAGCTTACTTGTTCATTAAAGAATCTACCATTTCTTTGTCTTAAAGTCTGGAGTTGCCATCACAGAATGATAAAGGTTCTTAACCTGAAGGGAAATCTGATGCTATATTAAGTTTTTCAGAAAGTCATAGATGGTTATGGGTGTGGGCAAGAAGGATCTTCTGTAGTTGCAGTGGTTCTGAGGAAATCACTGAAAGCGCTGTAAGCAGTAGCCAGTCTGTTTTGTAGCATTTGTCTGAATATGAGCAGAAAGTAAAACCCAGGAAAAGATTCCGTAATCCTCCATTTTAGTTGTCTTTCGGGGTTTTCCAGACCTTTTATTGTTGAGCTCACCTGTGTGTGTGTGTGTGTGTGTGTGTGTTTTAAATGTACCAAACTGTTTACTCAGCCACACTTATGGTTTTACTATCACTCATAGATTTTTTTTTCTTCTTCAGCCTAATGCAGATCATTTACTTGCATTGAGATTTCATTGGACTTTGTATTGGTAGCTCCAGTCAAACACCTCCCAAATGCCAACTCAATCATATTGACAGAAAATGAATAAGTACATAAATTTAAATATAAAAGTGTGAGAAGGTACAAATGATTATTTCAGAATAATAATTATTATTACACATTGAGGATACTGGGATCAGTTTATTCACTATTTGTCTTAGTCAGATTGTGGAGTTTAAAGGCTTGATTGGCACATGTGATCCACTTTGTCCAGGATGACCTGAAGCTCAGAGAACTTCCTCTTTCCTGTCATCACCATCAGATACTCCATCTTCATCCACAGAATGTCACTGGCCTTGCAGATAATTCTGTTTAATGTGCTGGAATCTGCAACTTTCAGTCCCCTGCCCGTACACACCACAGGAAAAAGGATAGCACTGTCTACCATGAATTTGTACAAAATCCTGAGCATAACCTGTCAATGTTAAAGGACCTCGGCAGCCTCAGAAATTAGACTGCTATAGCCTTTCCTGTAGAGGGCGTCAATGTTCTTCCCCTAAAACAATTTATAGTCGATTTGAATCCCCACATATTTATAGTCCATCTACACTGACCTCGTAGATGAAAATAGGAGTCACGGGCACCTTGAACCAGTTTCAGTCTTTCAATCAGTTCCTTGGTCTTTGTCGTGTTGAACTGTAGATGGTTCTTCTCACTTCAAGTGACAAAGTTATCCACAACAGCTCTGTACTGCAGGTAGAGGTACCAGACCCGTAGACTTGAATTAAATCTGACAGTATGATCACATCTTGGTTACCCGATTTCAAATCCATTGTGGTTGATCCAAACACATCTAGACCTGTATAAAAACACACACACAAACTCTGTTAGCAATGTCACAAAAATATTTAAGCTCACAACTTTAACTTTACTACAACACACTTTTATTTTTAAAAATTGTATTTCTACAAAAAGTTGGATTTACGCTTGTACATATTTTTTTTCTTTAACCATTGAACAAGTCTGTTCTATTTTGAAGGTAAGGGTTTCCCTTCTCTGTGACGTCACCCTATTTGGATTACGCAGACGGATTCCATTGGTTCGTTTTGACGCACGAGGCCTGTAGTTTGAAAGCTGTCTAGGCCTTCGCGAATAGTACCGTTAGCCACATGACGAACAAAGTTATAATATTTTCAATTACATTTAAAGATTTTTTTTCTTTTTTGTAAGTCACTGTACGCGGCAGGATGTCTGCTCATTTGGTGTAACGTTGTTAGCAGCAGGAGCGGCACCCCGGAGGACGAGGGAAAAAGAGACGCGTCTTTGAGCGGCATTGTTTTCCTGCATCTTTTCCGAGTGAACTCTATAAGGAGAAAATGAAGCTAAACTGGGCAACTCGGAGCTAACTAGCCAGCTAGCGGTGAACTCGCGTGTTTTATCCACTTCCTTGTTGCAATTTTTTTGGACCGCGATGGACAGCGACAAGAAGTTTGAGCGGAGACGACCAGCTATTTTTTAACTTAGACCTTTCCAGCATCTGTTGAATGGATTCGCACATATTGTACGGACTGTTCCGTTTTAGAGGAACTCCTTTTTAAATCTGGAGTCGATCTGGGCCTGCGCGTTCACCATGAACGCAACGGACTAAGTAGTTAGCTGGTCGAGGCTAAACCGACTAGCATTAGCTATAAAATCTGCGAGATGTCCTTTCTGGAAAACGTTGGTGGAGTATTGAATGGTTTATTAACTTATAGTAATAACAATAGAAATAGGTTGTGACATAATATTTCGGCACCAAGGAGTTTTATTTGCTTCGTAATGCGTAAGCTTGTGAAGCAGAGAGCTAACTGGCTATGTTTCATGTAAAGTCAGCTAAGTAGCCTGTTACACAGCTAGCCCAATGTTTTGTTTTATGACTCAACGAGGGACATAATTTTGACAAAAAAAGATTTTGTGGTGTTGTTATTGTTGTTATTGTTATTCTCGACTTGGCTCCAGCCTTTTATTTGGAAGATAAATGCCCAACTCGGAGGTCCTTCGCGAGGGTCGGGGACGGAGCCCGGTAGGGCAGCAAAGCGCTAACAGGCAAAGCAGGCGTAGTAAACCTGGGAGCGGTGCCGCTCAGCGGGACAGACACCGAGACAAGAGGCGGTCGTCGGCTTCCAGACGAAAGAAACGTAGGCAGCCCAAAGATAGAAACCCGTGGCATGGCGTTACAGCAGAAGACAGCGACCGAAAAGGCGCTTTTGAAAAGGAGCTCGAACTTCGGACGTTAGTGGAGTATGACGACGTGAGCTCACAGTCGGAGCGGTTTTCTGGGAGCCCCTCTCCTAAACTTGAACCCCGTGTCGACAGCCTGTCAGTGGGTCGGCTTAGCGATGCCGACTTTGGTGACTGTAATGGACCAGCGTCCCCAGACAGAGGTCACTTGAGAGACCGGGAGGCAGTGTGCATTAGTAAGGATGAACAATCAAGAGGACCATCTAAGAGGAACAAACAAGATAAGGAATTGGGCAGGAAAAAAGACCGTCAAAGTCGAGAGACAGACTCCTCAAAAGTCAGAAGTGGAGGTGGCCTCGGTGGCTCTAAAAATCCCAGGGACACTACAAGGAGCAGTGACAGAAACGGTAAAAGGTCATCTACATCTCAGTCCTCACAATCTGCAGATAAAAGGAATTCAAAAAGACACAGAAGTAAAACAAGATCTGATAAAGAGCCAAGATCTGATAAAGAGCCCCCCTCTGCATATAGAGATGCCACACTATCTTACAGAGATGACCGTGAAGACCTCAGGGCATACAGGAGAAGTCCTGGTTATAAATCAGAAAGTCCCTATGGGACATCTTATTCATATAGCTACCAGTCTCCTGGTGGATATAACCAGCTGATACCTAGAAGAAGTCCACCTTATGGGAGTAAAAGACTTTCTCCCAGTTCCACATACTACAACCGGGATGTGGATGTGTATGGGACTTATGGGGTACCAAAGTCACCCAGTTCATACTCAAGCAACAAGCGGAAGCGATCTCCCACCAGCCCGGTGAACTGGCGAAGGTCACCAAGTTATGGCCGACACAGTCCATATGAACAGGGAGATTTTGTTTCCAGTCCTTATGGAAATCGCAGAAGATCACGTAGTCCTTACAGGAAGTCCCTGAGCCCAAGTCCTGATGTCAGGTGAGTTCCTTTAGTCGATCTATTGTCGTATCTGCTCAGCTATTGTAGTGAATTTATCAATATAACAAACTAACACTCCTTCAGTTGTTACATGTAATGGTAAAGATTATGAATTAAGAGAGGCATGCAAAAACCCAGTGTTGCTGTATCCAATATAAGGCTGTTTTTAAGGCTAATCGTAAGTCAGTTAATAATATTTTTTTCTGAAATAAATGTTTTATCCAAACAAGGACAAATCGTAAAATTTTTTGTTCTTTTTATGTTTGAGATTCCTAGATGGTTTTGACTGACCACATTGCATAGTGTAGTATGTTTTTTTTTTTTGGTCATGGCACATTCTAACAAGGCATTCTGGTCCTCTCCAGGCGGTCCGCTAGGTCACGTAGCAGAAGTCCATATTCAACTTCAAGACATTCACGTTCTCACAGCCGTCACCGCCACTCTCGTTCCCGCAGTCGACCTTCCAGTCTTTCACCAAGCACGCTCACTTTTAAAACCAGCCTTGCTGCCGAGCTCAGTAAGCAGAAAAAGGCTAAAGCTGCAGAAGCAGCCGCAAAAGCCAAGAACTCGAGCAACACATCGACTCCAACCAAGGGTGCTGCATCTGCTCATCAGCCCAGCCCAAAATCAAATCACACATCCAGGAAGGGGCGTCCTCCCTCTCCACCTCAGCCAGAGAAGGGACCCAGAACTCCCACTTCAAGCCAGCCTCAGTCCCCTGCAGACAGGGCATCCAAAAGGACCACGGAGCACCAGACCAGCAGGGACAGAGATGGAAAGGGCAGGGATGACTCTGTACACCGAGACAAGAGGAAAGCACCAGCACCTGGACAGAATAAAGACAAGGAAAGAGTCACTGGTCCAGTTATCTCTACTCTGCCACCGTTACCATTGCCCCAGACAGTTGCTGAACCCACAGAGAAAGGGGAAAGGTATAGATGGGCTTCACTCCCAAAGTTGCTGATGTCTTACCATTAATGCACCATACCATAAGTGCGTGTCATTTTTTGATGACCCTCATCTTTTTTTCTCTCTCAATTTTTTTTGCAGCTTGAAGGACAGCTCACTCTTGGGAAAGAAAAAGTCAGAGAAAAAGCCTCGTCCACTTCTAACCGACTTGCCTCTGCCTCCTGACCTTCCTAGCGGTGTATCCTCCCCACACAGCCCACTTGAGGACAAAAAGTCCCAAACACTTCGTCGAAGACCTAAGTATGTTATGAAGCCTCTTCTACTTTACAAGCCAGATTTTCTTTCCTTTTCCTCTGAGTAATTTGAAATGTTTCTTGTAATTCACAGAATTTGTGGCCCAAGGTATGGTGAGATTAAAGAAATTGAGATAGACTGGGGAAAACGTTGTGTGGACAAGTTTGAGATCATTGGTATCACAGGGGAAGGTACCTACGGTCAAGTGTACAAGGCTAAAGACAAAGACACTGGTATGTTTTAACATTAATGATAATTAAGCGTAATTTATTATTAAACATTTTCATTATTTTTGTTCTTCCTACAAGTTGATCATAATGATGCTTTTCTTTTTTAATCTTCACTGACAGTTTCATAGTGATGGGTGAAAAACTAACCTGGAGTGTTTTTATCCTTGTATCTATTAGCTGAAATGGTGGCTTTGAAGAAGGTTCGACTGGACAATGAAAAGGAGGGATTCCCAATCACAGCCATCAGAGAGATTAAAATTTTGCGACAGCTTAATCACAAAAGCATCATAAACATGAAAGAGATCGTCACAGACAAGGAGGATGCTCTAGACTTTAAGAACGATAAAGGTTGGTACATGCATTTCCTTGACATTAACTGATGTGTGAACTGTTCCAAACCATATTACTTAAAAACATTAAGATTTTATAGTCTTTGTGGAAACTAAACCTTTTTATTCCTCATTTAGGTGCGTTCTACCTTGTATTTGAATACATGGACCATGATCTGATGGGTTTACTCGAGTCAGGCCTGGTCCATTTTAATGAAAGCCACATAAAGTCTTTCATGCGACAGCTGCTGGAGGGCCTGGATTACTGCCATAAGAAAAACTTTCTGCACAGAGACATCAAGTGCTCCAACATTCTGCTCAATAATAAGTGAGACTGCTGTATTATTACTTTCTTTTTATACACAACCAGAAATAACAGTTCTGTTTTGTTTCATTCTCAGGGATGTCTCCCTGCTTGCTTTAATCTGTTGTTTTTCTCTACTAATCAGAGGTCAAATAAAGCTCGCGGACTTTGGTCTTGCTCGGCTTTATAACTCTGAAGAAAGGCAAGTCTTTATGTTTTCATAGAGCTATCTTACTTGTGAATCAGTAAGATTGATTATGGTGGTGTTGGATTAGCTACAGAGGAAAAAACAAAAATAGATGAAACTTGGTCTACAAACCACAGAAAAGTAGTATAACAAAGAGAGAATTGAATCTAGCTTTTATAAAAGATTCCAGTATGTCATTACTGGTCCCCATCTGTGATTATGGCATTAACAGATGTTGTCATTTTCAGTCGCCCGTACACCAACAAAGTGATCACACTGTGGTACCGACCCCCAGAGTTGCTTCTGGGAGAAGAAAGGTACACACCAGCTATTGACGTATGGAGCTGCGGGTAAGAGCAGGACTGATTTCTTTTTTTTTCTCTTTTTTTTTTTCATGTGAAATACATCTATGATTATTTGCTTGTCATAGGTGCATTCTTGGAGAACTCTTCACAAAGAAGCCCATCTTCCAAGCCAACCAGGAGCTTGCACAGTTAGAGCTCATTAGGTAAGTGTAGGTTTAAATATTGAAGCCTTCATGATCTCTGAGGTATTGGTTTTACAACCTGAAGTAGAGTTCAACAAGGGGTTTAAACTATATGGAACAGGAAGCAAAGAAGCAGTAGTTTCCCACATGGCAATATCACTTGATTATAATGTCACTCAGCCACTAATGCGTGGTCTGTTTTAAACTGGCTGTCATTTGTTTTAGTTAAACTTCAGGAACATTCAAGTAATCCAGGGAAGAATTAGCATAATGAAAATTGATATGACTTTGGATTTTAAAAAAAAAATGTATGAGGACCAAGTTTTGACTCAGGACATTTTCCTTCCTTGATCCAGGTTTGCTAAAGCAGACAAGTTAATAACGTGGTGATGAAAAGTTGAAGCCTCTCTCTCTGTCTCTCTCTTGAGGAAGAAAGGGAGGGAGTGAAATCAGTTTTACTGTGTTAGCTTGTGCGTGTTTTTTTTTGTTTGTTTGTTTTTTTAATTGGAAATATAAAGGATTTAAACAAGTGGTTTCTGGTGAACTTTATGTAAACACCTTACAAGAAAAAAGGGATTGTCCATTAGGATGTTGAACAAACATTAAATTGTGATTTTTTTTTTTTTTTTTTTTTTTTCCTCTCCTGACCATAGTTCCATCAGAGCTTTTACCTTGTCCGTGCTCCACTTTGGGCCATTTCTCCTCAGCATTTTTCCTCGCCATTGTGCCACACATACATTCGTTCAGGTTGTGCTTAACCACAGTGCCCTGCGTTGTAGTCCACTTCCTATATATAGTTAACTTGAAGTGAACAAAGACCTATGGTTTTAGGTAGACCAGAGTTTGCTTCCTTTATTTGGGTCAGAGTTGGATTGTTCTTTCACTCCTCCCCAGATGAACCGGACCGCCTGAGCAAACGAACTAGAGTTTTATTAAACAAGCTGGCCTAAAACTCGCCAGCAGGTGTTCAACTCTGGTAGTTTCCAAGGCTTTAAACGGAGTAATGACTCAAATGATGCACATACTTGTTACCCACTGCGCAGTCCCATCGAAGCGGATGTTTTTGTTTATTAACCCCAACCAAGAGTGTTGCTGTTTTTAGCTTGCCATTGTTATAAAATGGTGTGACACCATATTTTTTTCACTGCTTAGCAGTTATCTGAGGAGTGCAGCATTTATCATCATCATCCTAAAGTTGGAATCAAAACATGACATTTGTCTCCTCACTCGCCCTACTTTTGAGCTGCTTTGTTTGGGACCTCACCATCTATTTTCATCTCTCAAATCCCCTTGCACAAAACGTTTGTGAGGTTTAAAGCAGAGGAATATTTTCATGTTCATGGACTTCTTAACTTGCATCACGTACAGTAAAGGCGGAGTGTTTATGTGATCCACATCTGTTGCTTCTGATGTTAAAATATGCTGCATTTTGCTCAAACCAATTTATCTGTCATTTCTTTTTATAGCCGAATATGTGGCAGCCCCTGTCCAGCTGTGTGGCCAGATGTAATAAAGCTTCCCTTTTTCAACACCATGAAACCAAAGAAGCAATACCGGCGACGTCTGCGAGAGGAGTTTGCTTTGTAAGTTATTTCAATGTAATTCATTGTACATTTATGATCTTCTGTTTGACTGCTGTCTTCTGCTTGTGTTGTTGTGTAGCATCCCACCGGCTGCCCTGGACCTCTTTGACCACATGTTAAATTTAGACCCCAGCAAACGCTGCACAGCGGAGCAAGCGCTGGGCAGCGAGTTTCTGAAGGATGTAGATCCAGACAAGATGCCTCCACCAGAGTATGTCGAGGTTCTTGTTGATCTCCTGGTTTACAACCGTAGCTGTCACATCCTTTCTCATCTCTTGTTGCTTCTTCCATCTCTGCAGCCTTCCACTTTGGCAAGACTGTCACGAGCTGTGGAGTAAGAAGCGTCGACGGCAGAAGCAGATGCCGGAAGAACTGGTGGCCCCCAAAGCGCCCCGCAAAGAGCTGGGTCTTGACGACAGCCGTAGTAACACTCCACAGGGTTTCTCCGCCCCTGGAGGCATCAAAGCCCAGAATTCAGCTGCCTCTGCGCTGCTTGGTGAGAAAAACGCTAACAAGACAGTTGAAATAATTCACTCGTGTATTTATGAAAGATTGAGAGTAAAGGACTTAAAGGAGTAACTTTTCTGTTTACAATATGGAAACCGATACTTAAAGTAATTATACTTCTTTTGCAAAAGAAATGGTCTGAAAACTGGTTTGATGAAGAACCCATTTACATAATTTATTTTCTTTGCATTTACATATCTTATCCAGTCAGTTCTGTTCAACCACATTTTTTCTTTTTAATCATGTACGTAGATGATGTGTTTTTACATGTTGGCAGATGAACAGTCGAAGTGTGAAACAAATACATCTTTAAATTTATTTTACTTTGTTTAGAGGCAAATTTAATACTTCTACTGATTTCCCAGGTACAATGATAACTAATCAAATACATTTGGCCGTCCACTCGCATTTTTGTTTTACTATAGTTTTTTTTAAAAAAATCTCTTTATTCACTTCTCTTGAGTATCCTCTACTGGAATCATATCAGGGTTATTCACAGGAGTAATACTTGTTCGGTTATACTTCAGCCAACCAGATTTTCTGGCTTTTATTTTTGTTTTAAAAAAATGCACCTACCAACAAATATAGCAACCTTTTTGAACGAATGGTAATATTTTTGTATGCAAGATGGTAATATTTTTGTATACCCCAGTGTGTTTCATAGCGAAAAACTCTATTATTAGTATTGCTGTTATGATCCTTATTCGGGCTCACTTCTTCTTTAGCAGCAGCTAATTTGACCAATTTGAGGAAAATAAAAGGTTTTGTTGCTTGTAATGTCAGTAAATAAACTAAATGTCTAATTTTTGAGGTGATCTTTTTCAGACTCAAAAGGTCCAAACTCACAGTTCACCCAGGAGCAGCTGGCAGTCCTTCTGAACCTCCTTGGCCAACCCAAAAGTGCCGTCAGCACAGCCCAGTTTGTCCAGTCGATGAGCACAAAGGTCAACCAGGAGACATTACAGCAGCTCACGAAAGCCTTAGGTCCCTCTGAGCCACCTGAGCTCCCACCTCAGCCCGCATCCACCAAGCCTCCCCAGCCAACAGCCCCAGCAGGAGTTCCCCGTACTCCTCCGATGCCCAAGCCTCCGTCGCCTCCTCCATCTGCACCGTCAAATATTCCAGAAGGAGAAGCTGCCGCTGCCAGGCAGACGGCCATGACGATGCTGCTAGCTCAGCTCCTTCAGGCCCAACAGGCTCAGAGGCAGGATGCAAGTGACGGTGGAGAAGGAGCAGAGAGCACCAACCCCGCTGGTGCACCAGCGGCGCCGCTTCTACCTCCAGAGGTCAAACAGCCTCCAGAACCCAGCCCAGTCTCTCCAGGTGACTCCTCTTTACTTACACTGAAAAGTAATATCTGAATGAAAAGTAAATCACATCCTTGAGATCCTCATGATTATTACAGCAAAATAAAATACAACCAACACTTTTTAATAAGATTATTATAATTTTGACAAGTAAAAAAATGAACACTTTGCTTGAAAAATGTTATTTCTATAAGCATTGTTGATCAAGCTCAGCTTTCTTTATTGAAAAGTCAACCACATCTGGGTACATGATGGCATCTTATGATTTTTATTTCAGTGTCGGAGGTAGGAGGCATGTCCATCCTTCCCCCAGACCAGAGACCACCTGAGCCTCCAGAGCCCCCCCCACATGCTGACCTGGACTACCGGCAGCCACCTCCCGAGCCCAAGGCGGGCCACGCTCCCCCTATTGCACCTGCAAGTGGAGGTGATGGAGGGAGACCCCCAGAGCCAGACTATCCACCTCTCCCCTCCACAGAGGGCTCAGGGTACGGGGGTGACTACAGCCACCCACCTCCTCCACCCTTTACCCCTGCAGGGTTCGGGGACAGCTACATGGGTCACATGTTAAGTGGAGGCCTGCTGCCCCACTCTCTCAGAGAAGTGTTTAGTGGGCCTGGACAAGCTGCTGGTTCCTCAGCTGCCCCTGCAGTTCTCCCTCCGGCCCATCCAGACCCGTTCCCCCCAGGAGGAGCAGCAGCTACTGGACCCAGTAGTATGGTGTTCGCGGGGGACAAGGACCACCGATTTGAGTACAATCACAGCCCTTTACCTGTGGAGGGACAACCCAACCCGAACACGATCCATCTGTACAACCACACCATGATTAGAAAGGATGTTGTACCTCCTCCCCCACCCATCCCGGCACCAGGACAGCCCTGGGGCTCACCCTCCCAAGTCGGGGCTCCACCACTACCCCTTGGCTTTGTTCCACATGTGAACTCTACATCAGCAATCAGAGGGCGAGGATTGCCCTTCTGAAAGACTGTAAAGTTTAAATGCGGCAAAAGATGAAAGGCTAGAGGACTCTGTTTTTAACCTGAAGCCGCTTTAGGCCAGATTAGAAGGATCTGGAGATGCACATTCAGTTTTTATAACTTAAATTTGTGTCAGGCATTGTATTTTTTCCTCAGTCTGGAACATGTTGCAGGAGGACAGTTGAATAACATCGGAGGAGCTTTTTCTTGCTCATACCATTTTCGTATTTTTTTGTAATCTATTCTGCTGTCTTTTAAATTAAACTTCTACCTTTTTCGGGTGTATATGTCGGGGACAGGTAAATTTTGAGTCTCTACCTTAGCCTTTTTCTGTAATGCTCCACAGCAGAGTAGTATTAATGTTTTGAACTACTGACTTAAGTAGGCAGAAACTATTTTGGCTGTGAAATGAAATGGAAGTGTTACATCTGAGCAGTCAGGAACATGACTGGACACGTCGAGTCGTCTTATTTTGTACGATTATGATGAGACGTTAACGGCTCGTGATTGGGTTGATGGATTAGGCATCAGCACAGAGAGCTGTTTGAAGACATAGACTGATAGCACTTGTACAACTGCAGCAAATCGGATTTTACATCATAGAGAAAATTTTCACTTTGAATTTCACACACATTTTTTTTTGGCTGTAAGTGTTGTAAAATCATGAGCAAAAAGAAACAAATGACTCAATTTCAAAAAGGAAATTATCCTTTTTTTTTTTTGTACTAAAATGATTTGTCCCCCTCCCTCCTCCTTTGGCAAATGTTTATTAAAGAAACGCCAACAGTGTGTCTGCGTCTTAGATCACTGCAAAGGCCTGAGTCTCTTCACGGATCACGCCACTGGAGGGCAGCGTCGTGTCAAGAATCACACATTTGTTGCACTGACTGCTACAATCCAGTTGAGTTTCTATGACGCATATTAAAATTCACTTCTTGTCACATTCAGATGTACAGACTTCAAAACTTAATTGGCTTTAAATCTGGCCATTTTAAGCATATGCATCATTCATGCGAGGATAATATTTTTTATCAAGTACTTGTAGGACAAATGGACACATTTTTTAGTTCTGTGGGCTATTTTAAGAGAAACATGGCTAAAAGGGAATCTGTACACGGTTGACATCCTCCAAAGTGTAATTGTCAGGAAGAAAGAAAATGTTCCACCATGTGACAAATCCCAGTGGTTTTAACCTTCAAGTACAGAGCTCTCCTTTTAAAGGAAATCAATTTTCCAGAGATCTCAACCTGGTCTTTTATTCATCTTTTTTGTCAGCTATCATTTCCCCCAATGTCAGACCATATTGCCATTTCTTCCTTTTGTGGAAAAATGTTTAGGACTTGGATAAAATCAGCTTTGCCCCCAAATCCAACTGATTTATTTTTCCCTCTAATGCTTTGTCTGAGTAAAGCTACTCAGTAGGATGTCTGACTGATCTTAATTTAAGTGTACAATAGCAGGAATAGCAAAAGAAAACTTTGAACTTTGGTGTCAGAATCATGATCTTAGTGATATTCTCCAGAACATGCAGGCAAATGAAGAGACAAGCGGCACATCCCTTTTGTCACACTCATCTCTACATCTGAATTGGTCACGCGTTACATAGCTGGTGATGAAAAAGCGATTATCCTAAGAGGCGATCCATTCTGCAAAGCTAATTCTGAACGAGGATGACAGCTAGTCTGTGATTAATACGGCGTAGATGATGGATTGCTGAAATTTCACAGCGCGCTCAGAGTGGTAATGTGCAGTAATTTTTGGGACTGATTGAAAGAATAGAGTTAAATTCAAAGAGAAGATGAGGACGAGGAGTTCAATCAATGAATTTGATCATTTATATCAAGTTAATGCCAACTTTCAACTTGGAAAAAGGAATAAATCCTACTTATCAATCACTTAGGACTGAATAGTAAATCAGATGTTCCATAAAGATCATTGAGTTAGTTAAAATTAACTGGAATAAATGTGACTTTTGTTCCTATATTGCAGTACACATATTCCTATAAGATCTTTTTTATTCATAAAATTTCTGGCAAGACACTAAACTCTAGTCCTAAATCAAATCAATATCGGTTCTAGCATCATCAATAAGACCCCACTAATTATCCAGTCACTTCCTGTGGGAGAGGAGGCTTCTACTTGATCAAGTAATAAAATTAATAACACTTAACACCTAATATTGCTTAGTCAAGTAACTTTTATCTATAAAGCATGTGGTTTTAAAAATAAAATCCGAAGGACTTTGCATTTAAAGGTAGGGTAAGCAATTTCTAGATGACGTCACATCAGTTGATATATGGAAAAAAAAAATTAAAAAAAAGGAGAGCTGGCTCCTCCCTCCTGATCCCTCCAGAGGTTCCTGAGAAATCACATCCATGTGGGAGTGGAACAACGTTATGGCTTTTTGGAGGGTGGGGGGCCAGACTGAGCCAGAGTTCTGTATGAAGATTATTATCATTATTATTATTATTACGGTATACTTTCAGTCTATGCAGCTAGCAGATGGAGCAGAAATACTCGCTGATTCTGAAAGTGTTCCGGGTCAGAAATTGATTGGATTTTTTTACCCTATATTTAATGTGATAAAAAAATATTTCAATAGATTCAACTGTTAATATACAAAGAAAAGAAAAAAACAGGTAAGGGTAAACTTGAGAAAGTGCAGGAACTGTTATAGAGAATGTCTATTTTGTTATGTTTCTGCCTTTTTTTCCCTTTTTTTGATATTCATAATATATCTCATCACGGGCAAAAAGTGTTGTAGAGCTTAATAAAACAGATATGTGGCTGATTGTTTACAGTGGCTCTGTAAGACAAAAAAAGTTGCCCACTACTTTTGTAGTGGTTAAGGTGCAAGTGTCTTGTGGTATTCTGAAGATTTCGTTGCTTCATTTATCTTATTTTATTTATGTAGTGTTTTAAGCAGAAAAATAAATTTCAGCCCTGCTTAAGCAGTTCACCGGCTTTTAAAAGTCATAAAATAAAACCTAGATAAGGTAGAACAGAACCAGAAATGTTTTTATTTCGTGGTGCCTTAGTAATTTTTATTTTAACTTTATTGACGAGTTCTCAGACACATAAAAGAGCAGAGAAGATTAATACAAAAAGTTTTTGAAATCTGTGATAATTTCTGAAATATTTATCCTGTATAAAATCCTAAATGATTGACTGCACACAAATATTTCTAAATGATTTAAAAACTGTCAGCACAATATTTGACAGAAAGAAGAGATTATGTTCAGGCATGTTTACGGGAAGGAAAACCGACAAATGAAAAAAAAAAAGTTTCACAACAGAAACATTTATACCTGGTTTTCTTCATCTTTGTTGCTTGATTTTATTTCTTTCATTGTATACTGTAAAAATAATAACACTTAGTAACATTACTGGAGAAGCTCTGAAATTGCCAAGATTTATTCACGAACCACATAAAACCCCTGTAAATAAGAAGGTTAGTGAAATGGCAAACGTACCTGTCAGTACATTCATGTAGCTGTCATTCCCAGTTCACGGCTCAGAGTGGCACTGCAGGACTGGGAAGGAACTGGAAACCAGAATCCAGCAAGATTTCATTCATACACCTCACAAACAAGCTTCCATCCTCTGACTGAAGCATGTAAATATGATCTTCATGGCCATTAAGAATGATCTCACAACACCAGGGTGGGCGACTCTTTGATACTGACATTCAGAGTGAGGCGTTTCCTGAATTTCCTCGGCTTCTGGCTCCCGTCTGAAAAAGGACGAAAGCCAATTTCATTATGAAACACAAGTTCATCATATTTGGCCCACGGACTTGCCCAGACTGAGGCTTGTTAACTCATTACTGTCCCGAGGTGGCTCAAGGACAGGAAGAGGGGTTGCTCATTTAAAAAGGCATTAAAAGGTGATTTATTGAGCAATAAATTTGCAGATTTTGTACAAACCTTTTTAACAGCAGGTGAATCTTTACGTGATCACGTCCTTGAAGAGTAAGAGAAAGCTGAACTATTTGCAGTGATTTTTTGGGTTTTCCTTTTCAAGCTTTTTCCAGTTTGTGTTACAGGATAACAACGGCGTGTGCAGTCTTCCACGTGCACACACAGCAGACCTCTCAAAGTGTCAGTAATCATCAGGCATATGATTAGGTCTAGCTTTGAAACACCAGACGTTGACATGACTGCATTACAGGGTGTTAATCTCCTGTAATGAATGACATCTTTTAAAAAAAAAAAAAAAAAAAAAAAAGGAGCGGGTTAACAGTGCAGCAGATCAGGATTTGGGATTTGGTTCATATTCTCTGCTAGAGGAGGAGGCTTCAGAGCGCCCGTCCCTTCCTGGTGTCAGATCTGTGTTCAGCAGCGAGGTGATCCATTTTTTGTGCCGTTACCACGTTTGCAGACCCCTGCATTCCCAAACCATCACAATCATGATCCTTCTAGACCTTTTACGTGGGGAAAGTCTGCTAAATTCTACACCAATAACGCGCAAACTGTTTTATTCTTACTATAAAATCAGCAATTTCGCTCTTCCCCTGTGAGTTGTGGCCTCACCGTCCCTGTGACATCTCCATTACTACAAGAATGAAGACAAAAGGCTCGGCAGTCAATTACAGCAGATGTGACCCATAAATGTCACGGTCAAGCTAACTTTACATCCTACCTGTGACATGTAAGGTCATTCTTCAGTAAACCACTTTAAAAGTGAATCCGCCTCTGCAGCAGTCATCTTCCCCTCCACACCTACCGCTTTCAGAGGGACATTGTTGAAGGGCTTTAACTCAAAAAAGTTTGATTGCATGAAGCTCTAAAAGCTCTTAAAAAAGGACCAAGACTGGAATTTTATTATGGTATGAGACGTCTGGCTATGCCAACAAACAAAGGCCATTTTGTGTGTTTAAAGTTTACGAGGACTGTCATTTATACAGCAAAGTTTAGATCGATAATATATAAATTATTAAGTCTGTCTCATCACTGGAAGAATTTTGGATAACTCATCTTCACAGTATTGTTTCAGTTTCTTGAAGTCCACGGGTATTTGTTCATCCAAAGAAGCCCTTTTAAGGTGTCACTTTACAGCGTTTAAATCAGGTGGCGTTCTGGACTTTGATGAGGTCATTAACACCTTGATTATGAGAGACGGCAAGATCCGAACGTATCCTAAGGCATGCCTGATACAGTGTCAGGGTATAAATAGATGAAACTAAGAGCCTAACAGAAGTGGACAAATTAGCTGGTACCTTCAAATTAGTAGTTTGGTGCTAAAAAGATTTTCAGGCACTGACTGCAATCTAGTGATTTGTGTAGCTGTCAGTGAGACTTGTGCACCTGTAGACAGGTATTTTGGTCCACTCCTCATGAGAAAACTACTCCAGCTGTTTCAGGTTTTTCCACAGATGTTCAACAGGACTCAGATCAGGACTGATAGACCACTTCAGATTGTTTTGTTGTTAGTCATTCTTGAGTATTTTCAGTTGTGGGTTTTTGTTTTTATCTTGTCGGAGGACCAATGACTTGCGACTGAGACCAAGCTTTCTTACACAGGGCAGCACATTTCACTCTTGATAGTCTTGAGATTTCACTGATGACATTCAAGACACCCTGTACGAGACGCAGGACAGCAACTCCGGGGGGTACAGACATCCCATCATGCACTGGGGTCTGTCCTTGCTCTTTTTCATTATGATTACAGTTAACATTCTTTGTTTTCATTTGTGTATCATAGGTAGATTTTTCTTGACCTCTGTGTTTGTTGATGATCTCGGATTCTTGTCATCTCAGATACCCAACGGTCTCTTAGTGCACTCAACAGCACAATAACCTATATTATCTGTAAAATTAGAATGATTGTGTTCTGTAAAGTCTTTATTCACAACTAAGAAGGCAAGTCACGACAGTGCTAAGTGCTAAATAGATGAAGTGGTGACAGTTAGTTATTGGCTAAAGTCAGCTGTCAATCAAAAGATTACTCCCATTAACATTCAAAGACCTGAGCTTTATATTATTTTAATTGATGGGGTTAATTTACCCCAACCACCGCAACCCCTACTTCTCCTAGTTCCCCACCCCCTGTACAGTTGGATATAAAATCTTGTTATAGAGACTAGAACCATTTTTTGAACCTGGCTGCGAACATGTTTATATAAAAAAATGTTTATGGACATTTCTTTTTACAATACTGTGATACAAGTCAGACCTATTGCATTTATTTCTATCACTATTCTTTCCTCTAATGCAAAAAACCACAACTGTTACAGTTGATTCAGATACACTACACAGGACTTGAGTCAACATATATTTGATTCAGACATTGTGAGTGTTATGAGTAAATAAAGTTATAATAATGTTGGTGATCTGTTGCTGCTGTGCTGCAGGGCATTTTGGATCAATAAAATTTAACAGAAAAGAGCAACCCGTCTTTCTTTCCCTCATCCATTTGTTAAAGATTAGAAAGGAGCATTTACAGTTGAGTAATCCCTCTTTTCGAGACAGATAAAGTCTCATATTTCCAAGGTGAAGCAGAACTGTCTGATCTGTGAAACATGGTGGAGCTGGTTTTATGAAGCAGCCTCCGACTGGTTATGTCTTTCGGAGTCATGGTAAAAACAATCTCCAGAGCCATTAACGCAGATTGTGTAAGCAAACACAGCGCTCTGCCACAAATGCGAAGAGAAATATGAAGCCGTGCGTGAAATGCGAGTTGCAATCCGGAGAATCATTGTGGCTCAAATTGAAATGGCGTTTGGGGGGATGGGGGGAGGAGGGTGGATACAACACAACCACTTCAACACATGTAAAGGACAATAAGACATCATGATACATTGCTTGCTCTGCAGCTTAACCCTTTGCATAAAAATGCTGCAGTCTGTGCTCGCCGGCTCTTTCTGTGGTGCTGTAAAACATCTGAACCAAGACGGAGCTTTTGGAGTTACAGTTTACGGAACATCTTGCTCGATGGCTTGTTTTTTCCCCCCGCCAGCTCCTGTAGAAATGTATTGTTCCCATGTTGAGTTTTAAGTTGTATATCAAGGTGACAGCTGCAACCGCTGACATCCTCCTGAGCAAACAACCTGTCAGGGAAAAACACACTGCCTCACAGCCAGGACTGATATTTACCTGGAGGGAAAAATTCACCCCACAGGCCCTTGAGTGCATCAAAATGAAGACATAAACACAGCTTGTAGCAGGTTGTTTGAGATGAGGGGGAAATTCAATCAGTGATTGACACTGTCTCATGTAATAACATTCCATCATTCTGAAGGAGACAATTTAAATACCTCCAGGCTTTTAAAATTATTTTTCTAATTGTCCATGCATTAGAATCATAATGTATCTTATTTAGCTTGTAAATCTAACCAGCATGCAAAAAGAGAAAATAAAAGAAATGTATTAATGGTGCTGAAAGATAAAACAATTTAACTTCAAAGACTGCAGTATATTGAATAAAATTAGAAGAATATTTATTTGTCAGCAAAAGTTAAAGTGTTAACTTTCAGAAGGACTATCCAAAAATTTATTACAAAATTAATAGAAAAGAAAGCAAGCATTTAAGTCTGAAAATTTATAACTTGAAAGCCTTTAAAGTATCGATACAAACAGCTATCAGCATGAAAGTGATGAATTTTTGATGAAATCGTCAGTACTGAGTTATTCCAAAAGGAGAACACAATGGGGCCTGAAACTGAACCTTGAGGGACTCCACTTGAAAGGTTAGTAGCCTCTGACATGAACAAACTGAAAATCCTTTCAGAGAGATATACCATTGTAGAACAGTTTATAAAATATTCAACAAATCATCAGTCTTATTTGACTAGTTGTTTTGATCTACTGAATCAAAGGCTGAGGTAAAGTCCAAGAGAACCTGCCTGTCTCTATCATAATATTGTTCGTAACTTTTAGAGAGGCAGTTTCATCAATTCATACAATCTACAAGAATCAAATTTATAGTAATCACAAATGTGGTGTTGCTTAAAGAGATAAAAATAAGTTGGGCCATTACAGCTTTTTCAAAACTCTTGAATTAACAGTGGGTCTATAGTTCTTTGGTTGGGAAGATCCAAACAGGATTTCTTAAGTAACAGTTTGACAGCAGCTTGTTTAGAGAAGCTGGGAACAGAGCCTGGTGAAGATAGTCTGTGATGGAAATATTGGCCTTGTCCACTCTATGACCTACGTCATGAGTACAGTTTGCTCAAATTCATGTCTTTGTCCTTGGTCTGTTGTCCAGCAAATTCATATTTTGTCTATGGTCTGTTGTTTTGCATAGACGCAAGATTGTGGTTAGTGTCAGCATAAAAAATGACATAAAAGTTCATCTCGAAGCTTCTGCCTCTGTTTAAATCTCAGTGTGTTCTGTATTTCTGCATCCACTCTCCTGGTCTATGGTTTGAGCCGTTTGCATGCTAATGTCATATTAAATCTGCTGAACTTGGGCCATCTATCAAGTCTTTATTCCTTATTAAGCTAGGACTCTCAGTCTGGCCCAGACAGTCACCCTGGTGGTTAAAACATACAGTACAGAAGTAAAAGTAAGTTTTTTCCACAAACACAGTCATCTTCCAAAAACACATTATTTTTTTCTATCCATAACGCAACTTCATGGCTGTTATTGCATTCTCTTACAGGATGGTAAACTGTCCAACTTTGCAGAAATCAGCATATTTATAGCCTGATACAAAAAAAAAAAACACTTTTCGTCTCCACAGCTACATTTAACACCTAAGACAATGTATGGATGGTGAATTTCTATGTACCTCTTCAGGTATAACAATGCAAAACACAAATCTATGTATACCTAGAAACAATACGTTTTGAGTGACAGGTGCATTGCTGCCTATGGACTTAACAGCTAGCAATTGTGACTTTACTTAGTGCTTAATATTTTTGATGAATTTGATGTCTGAGCTACGAATTAAAGGCTTTAGTATATCCATTCTTATTTGAAAGATATTGCTTGTTGTGATGTGAATTGTACAGACTGCTGTGCTTGACTGTGATTTCTTTCAAAGGGTCCAGGTGCAACAGCTGGCAAACATCTAGCGGCTTGCAGCCTTTGGCTGTGGGTGATGATCCCCAGTCTGATGCCCTATAGCTTCTTGGCTGTTACTTCTTACAGCTGGATCCTTTCAGTTGCTCAAACTTTGTCTCGAACCATCCAAGACCTTTTCATGCTGACTATAAGGACCAGTACCCAGTGGGTGTAGTGACTGGAATGCCACTAGACAACTCAGCAGCAGTTCTTAGCGGAGCTCCAGCAGATGTTTTAGTAGCATATGCAAGATGATGTTAATTGGCATCATAGGCTAGCATGAGCTTAGCTAAGCTAAAGAAGCTAACTTGTGGCAAAGGATGTGTTCCAGCCGGTTTCCAGGATTACACATTACTCCTATTTGCCCATTTTGTTTTTTGACAAGTTCTGACTTGGACAGAGTAATTTCTGATCAAAAATTGCACCAAAAATTGCATACAAAGAACTTGGCAAACCCTCTATGATGTAACTTATGGATTTTGTCAAGAGTACCCTCTCAAGCCTAGTATATGAACTCTTTATATTCTTAATTTTTAAGAGCCAGACATGAGAAATGCACAGTGGGGTTGGTGTTTCCAAGCTTGGACTAGCACGATGCCTCCTAAAAATTCTTGTCTGAGTAAATCTCCTCATTAATAAAGGAGATGATAACTCAGCTGATTTTACAGGCTGTGTGATACTCCTCAGGATTAGTAATTGACCGTGACGTGTAAAACGTGAGTCCACCATCAGTGGTCACTGATACCAGCCTTGTCTAAGGAGCTGAGGCTCATCTCTCCGCTCCCAACAAGGATGATTCTTAAATACATAACTTGTAATTAAACTTAGTTGTTGTTTCAGGAAAATGAAAACACTCAAGTTAATTGGCTTTGGGAGAACCTGCTGATTTTCCTTCAGGTTTATCAAAGAGCAGACATTTGGGGCTAAACATGCCGCTAACACAATCTAAAGAAAAAAAGAAGAGGATTTGTTTGGATCTAATTTACGAGGCTGCCTCATTAGGTCTGACTGTGAATCATGCTGTAATAAAGGCTTATGGGTTTAGGTTGCAGGTAAATGACTGTCCCTGAGCTGGCCTTTGAATGTAGAAGCCAATTAAAGCTGAATAATTAGAAAAAGGAGATTATTAGGAAAGGTCCTCATTAACGTGTCCTTGGCTTTTTTTTTTTTTTTTTAAAGTCACAGGAGATTATGTATCAGTTGGCATCTCCTTTGCATATTCTTCAGCTTTCTACAGTTCATACAGGACAAAACTCTGATCCTGATAATCAGTTCTGAAAATGAAATGGGAAACTTGAAGTAAAATGGCAAGACCTGGGAATGAACCCAAGTAATCACACAAAAAACTCGGTTTTCATGATTGCATCCAATCTGTTAGTTAAAGCATGTTTTATCACCTGAAAAACATGTCTGGAGAATAATCGTCTTTCTCTCTCTCTCTTGAGCCAACCGAGACACTGCTTTTGTTTCATGCAGATTGTACTACTTTCTCTTCTGTCCATCCAGTTTCTTTGAGTTTAAAGAAAGTCAGACATGTTTAATATTTATCACAAGATCTTCAGCACTCCCAGAAATATTTATGCCTCATTTAAAGATTTATGTATTTCAATTACATATCCATTTGGATTACATAGATTTAGCATAAACAGGCTAATAAACTTAATGTGGCGCATATTTGTCAGTCAAATGTAAATGAAACAATTAAGGATGAGATTTTTTCAAATACTACTGATAAACCCAACATGTTTTGAATGCATCATGCATCCTGTTTACCATTAACAAATCAAATTAGTTTCACATACTTAAAATCAATGTACACATCTATATATTCACTGTGTACACTGGTTTCTTAAATATTTGAAAGAAATTATTAGTATTAATGATAAAAGAATGGAAAGCTTTTATGCAATTGAAATACATAAATCTTGGAATTAGGCCTAAATAGTTCTGTGAGTGAGGCTTGTCTCATGCTAACTGTATTGTTCTACCGGTCAAAAACCAAATTAGGAGCATTGTTGTCATTTGATTCAAAGGAATCTTCTTATAATTGTTTAAACAGTGACCCTGTACGATCCACTGTCTTTACAAAACTCTGGCTTATAGTCTTTAGATGGGAGAAGATATCATATGCAAGTCTTTACCTCTCTTTCTAAAGTTTCTGCAAAGTCAAGGAGCGTATTATTTACAGTTTAGTCAAGCTATGACCGTAGCTTGACTAAAATATAATTCAAAATGTTGGGAAAGTTTTTTTAAACATGTGGGAGAAACTGAGCATTCCAAAATCCAAGTAATGAGTAGGTGTAGGAAATGCCGGTTCTCAAGGGCTGGTGTCCATCATGTTTTAGATGTTTCCCTGCATCAACAGACCCTGTTGAAAAAGAATGCCTCATCAAAAGACTTGTGTAGTTCCTGACGACAAGCTGATGACGAATCAGGTGTGTTGATGTAGGGAAGCATCTAAAACATGCAGGACACCAGCCCTTGAGGACCAAGATTGCCCACCCCTGGTCTAGAGTAAGCCCCGAAGGCCCTAATCCAGATGAAATTTGAAATGGAGAGCAATGAGGAGAAAGTTTAAGCTATTTCTTTACAAATGTCACAGAGATTTTAAGATCAGTACCATCTAAAGTGGAATTAAGCTCCAAGAACATTTTTTGAACTCAAATGCTTCTCTATGAAACTTTCAGACTCTTAGGAGAGAAAATCTGCAGACAGACAGCGGAGCAAGACTGAAAGGAGGAGGGACTGGAGATGGCGCAATCCTAGATATGTCACTGTTGAGGGATGTCTCTTCACCTGGATATTGAATTGTTAGCTGTGAGTTTTCTCCTGAAAGCGTCATCTGGTATCATCAGTCAGTTGTTGCCAAGCAACAAGCATGTCACTCCAGTGGATTCATGGTGATTGGTGGAGATTTCAGTCAGGTTTTTTTCCGCTACTCTTTTAAATTTCCAATTGTTGGTTGTCCTGATCTCACCCAACAAAGTCCAGGCAGGGGGTGCCTGGTGGTGGACATGTGGTTAAGGGACTTTAATTGTTTCTCTTTCAAAATTTAATTGATTGAGTCTTTCGAATTTTACTTGGCAGTTGATGGATTATGTACAACAGGTATTTAATTATTTTATGGGAATGACTGATGACTACAACTGACTGATGGTTGTCCTCTTCTGAATCTCAAATATCCTCCTTGTCATAGGTCGTTGGTACTGGTGAAACAAGAGGTAAAATGCCTTGCTCTCATTACAGCAGGTCCATTTGTATTCTTTGTGACTTCTATTTTCTTCAAGACTGATGAAAATCAAAACCTGGCAATGCAACTCAGTTTTTTTTCAAACAGGGCATGGTCCATGCAGGCAATAACACCTCCACCTCAAGCCCAGATCCTTTTATTTTATAACTTAGACAGTAGAAAGTTTTCTTTTAATTCTTGAGGCAGTTTCAAGCAAAGTTCAAACTTTACTCAACATTTTTTCAGAGAGTTAGATGAGAAGATCCATACCGCTGACTTATCTGTCCACTGAATAAAATTACACCCCGAGGATGGTTAGGAAGCTCAGCTCTAAAACTCAAAAGCCTGGCTTTGTCCAAAGGCAACTAAATTGGTCTACTCTGAAGTCCAAATAATTCCCTGAAAATCTTTCACTTGATCCAAAACACTACAACAAAGGGGAGATCACATTTCTTCTTTGTTAGCTGCTCTCCATCTGGCCCCCGATAGAAGAGAATTTAAAATCCTTCTTCTCTCATACAAAGCCCCTTTAAATGGCCAAGCAAAGTCTTATCTGTAGAATCTCATTGTTCTCCATCACCTTTCAGAACCTCCTCATGCTCAGACTGTTGGCTTGATCGAGTTCCTCAGAATTTTCAGGACAGGGATTGTTAGACGAGGTGAGTGTTTAAAATGGCTAACTCAAAAAAAGATTTTTAAAAACACAGGTCTGCCACTTTGCCTTTTGTTGCCTCAGTCTGAACATAGATCATTGTATTGTTCGACATATCAGTACATCATGTGATGCTATATCATTGTTCAGATTTGTAGGATTCTGAGACATCGGACAGGTCAGGATTGTATTTCCTAGCCTCCAATCTTATATCCACCCGCATCATCATGTCGTAGTCATTCATGGTACCACATAAGGGGCAAGCACAGTCTGTTATAAAGAAAAATGTAAAGACACGAGTTAAACTCTATTGCTGTTTTTTTCAACCAAAGGTTTGTTTGAAAATATTCATCATTTTTTATTTTTAGACCTATTGTTTCACTTTTCTGCTTTTATTTCTAAATACATTTATCTTTGACTACTATTTGTAAATTGAAATCATAATGTTGCTTGTTTCGTTCAAGTCTTTAAAGATTTACCCCTTGCAGGGTATTGTATTGCAGCAATGCCTGATGCTTTAAAAGTGCAATATAAATAAAGCTCCAGTTGAGTAAGATTCATTACGTAACACATTATTTCATTTATTTTTAATTGTACACATACAAAAACAAGGGCTCAAAAGTTGTGAATTTTGTGAGGTGAGTCCTAGCTGGGATTAGTCATCTGTTTTAGGAGCTTTATCCCTCTACCTGCCCGAGTCTTGCAGGTAAGTTTAGTTGCAGTTTCTCAGTTGATCACTAGGGCCCCCAAAAGCGAGTCTGTCTCGATTGTTAACATAAAACATCCAACTTTATGGATGAAATAATTATATTTCTAGATTTAGATTTCTGATCTATGACACCTCTATATGGGGTTAAATTATTTTTTGTACCATATCAAGTAAATTGTAAAGAGCAACAAACTGAGGTATGATTAGAGAGAGACATGGTTTGCTTGATTGCCAGCGGGTATGGATTAACAGCTGGCATCACTAGCTACTTAGCGCTGTCTGCACTTGACTTTTGCTCATTTCTCCTATTCCTAACCTGTTGGTGATGTCACAGAGGGGTATGTGGTGTAATCGTTATAGTAGCATAGTAAAGTATATAGTAAATAATTGTACCACACACAAAATAAACCAGTATTTTCAGAGTAAAATTTCAGTGTGCAGACAATGAAGAGTGTGTGTTTTTTCTTTCATTGTGGGTTTCTCTTGCATCTTTCTCTAGTGTGGTTTTGGAGGAGCCAAAACTCAACAATAAATTCCCTCATTTGTGTTAATCTAAGTCGATGCAAAAATGTGCAATAAAAGACCCCTGCATGAGATACTCCTGTATATTCTTTCTCTGAACTTCTACACAAGTCTCCTCCTTCCTGTCTCTTCAGTGTATGTAGTATAGTTTTAACAAGCAAACAAACAAAAAAAATTTAAAAAATCACTGGATTTAAATCCAAGCTGAAATTACTGATTGTAAATGCATCTTTAATCATTTATGCATTTTCATCTAAGTATCACTGACAGAAGAAAGGCAAGCATGTGAGAAGGCTGGTCTCCAGTTTACACTAATGAGACTTAAATATAATTATACTCAGATTAGCTTCTGAAACGGAAATGAAAAACAAATTACATGAATGTTAGTGTTCTCTCCTCAGCTATCTTTTTATTCCCATGTGACTTAACTGAATCACATGCAACTAGATAACCATCTGTACTGTGAATACAAGAAGAAGTTTGGAACAAACGTGGTCAAATTATTTCATGTGTATTAAAATACTGGTAAAGTGTTAAATCTTGCAACTCGTCTAGAGATTTTAACAAAACATTGAGAGCCCAAATTTGTTGAAAAACACCCAAAAGTAAAGCTATATTATTCAAAACAAAAGCGAAAAAACTCTAGTACAGTATTTATGTTGATTGTGAGTTTGTTGATACCTATTCTCTAACATTCATGTGAGAGAAATACATCCAAAGTCACATTTTTTTCCTTCATACATGCAGTCGTTGGTGAAAGTTTAGGAGCTGGTTGACTGTTGTAGGCATGACAACACTGCAAACACAGAACACCTCTATTAAAACAAGCTGGTTTAACATTGGTCTCTGAGAGTTAATTTATAATAGGTATAACATTTTACACAAATGGAGGTGCTCACTTTCCACTTCATGCAATGGCAGAGCTTCGATAACAAGAGCAGGCCAGCTCTTCCAAGCCTGCTTATGAGTCATTTATGACCTTTTGTGGGTTTCTGCTGTAAAAGCACTTTGTGTGGAAAGCTGAGATGAGGACAAACTGTATATTTAGTGCTGGGCCCAGTCTCGCGCAGTGTGATTAATGAGCAGCTAGACAGACAACCGGGGTGCATTCTAATCAACCGCAAGGACAAAGAGTGATGGAGAGAGACAGAGGCTGTGAAGAAATACCTGCTTACTAATGGCTTCAGCACCCGGCTATCTACACAACATTTAACTGAAACTGTTACTGGAAACACCTCTTAATGATCATAAAAATGACATTCTCACACACTTCCTCAACAGTCTGCCCTTGGACACCTTAGTCTAGTTATCTTTAAATAAATAGATGAGAAAGATGCTCGTGAATTAATTAGGTGACCTTGCACACGTTCATCTAAACCTTTTATTTACTCCAGCAGTGTGATGAAGATCCTTGACTTTGCAAATATAGTGTGTTTTTGAGGTTAATTGGAGGAGTTTTGTGATTATAAGATGAACCACGGTTTAATATTATTGCATATACAAGACTGAAATATAAATGTTAGGAAAGAAAAGTCTATGAAATTTACAAGATGCAATACAATATTTAGGGCTGATTTGATTTGCTGTCATTCAAACAAATGGAGAAAGTCCCATATGGTCTAGCGGTTAGGATTCCTGGTTTTCACCCAGGCGGCCCGGGTTCAACTCCCGGTATGGGAATTAAGAGACTTGCTAATGTGTAATGGGTTTGTAGATGCTTTTGAGTACATGTTAGCCCTCTACCTGAGTTGTGATCCCATCAAAACACAACTGTCTACAAGGAGACCAAACAACATCCTCTGAAGTACACAAGTCCAAACTCTGCATTCTTGTTAGTGAGAACTGGCTGAAGAGCTGTCACTCAAATCAGCCTGGATGCTTACGGAATTGTTTATATTTTTAATCAATTAGTTTTTGGTATTTCTGCCTTTGGTTTGTACCAAAAACTGAAGCAACACGATCCACCTTTCTCTGCAGTTTGCTCCATCCCCAGGGCAACCTCAGGTCCCACAGAAATCATTTCAAAATTGAAGCGGTTGTGATTTTTGCCTCCGTACTGGGTTTGTGAGGTTATGAGTCTGCGAGAAGGTTTTGGGACCTGTGAGAATCACATGGTACTTTGCTCATTTAAAGACACATTTCTCACCCCTTCTGACCTTTTCTGCTATAACACTGATAAAAAAGGTTTTATTTTGTTAAATAAAAATGTGATTTTTCAACTTCTAAAATGAACATCTCTTCATAGATGTAGAAAACGTGCTGGATTGCTCTGAAACTGGACTGTGTTACTTCGGGTAGGACCACAAAACTTGAATAACAGGAATTTAGAGCTGCTGTTACCGTGCAGCCATGCTGCAATGCCTTCAAGCCCGGTGCAGCCTGAAGGTAATTCTTCATATCAATTCTCTCATCTCTCATAACTCCAACCTATTTCCTGTCCCCTCAACTGCCAACATGGCTGCCCCACCTGAGGTAGACTCTGGCACAGGTTTCTTTCTGTTAACGGGGAGTTTTTCCTTTTCACAGTCGCCTTGTGCTTGCTCATGCTTGGTTGGTGCTTTGGTGGCTGGGGCACTTGGTGAGGATGCGTCCTGGATGTCTGCCTGGGGAGGTTTTACGGGCATGTCCCACTGGAAGGAGACTTTGGGAAAGACCCAGGACACATTGGAGGGACTATGTCTCTTGGCTGGTGTGGAAATATCCTGGGATACCGATGAGCTGGATGAAGTGGCTGGGGAGAGGGAAGTCTGGGCTTTCCCGCTTAGGCTACTGGCCAGAGACCCGACCTCAGATAAGAGGAGGAAGGTGGATGGATGAACTGAATTGAAAATTGTCAGCATTGCACATGTTGCATTATTGTAATTATGCAATGGTTTGTGGTATCTCAAATATTCCAGCAGTTTCTGAAGCTGTGCTTCACAGCCAACATGTGGTTATTATGGGAAATTCACTCACCCTGAGGCAGGCGAATCAGCCGTGGAACATATTAAAAAGTAACTACAGAAAAGTAACAGTAGTTCATGTACATCTGGATACTAAGGAGCCAGGTGTTCTTTCCTGTGCTAAATGTTTTCAGATGATGACAGGTCTGACTGCAGACAGTTCAGTCCATATCACCTCCCTGGCTGTAAGACCCTCCCTGAATAAGAGGTTTTCTGGTTGGAAGCATATGCTGCTGTAAAATCTGGATACACCTTTGGCACTGATTTTTTTTCCCTTTCCAGATGTGTAAGTTCCTCATTCCATAAAGCTCTAACATACATATACAGGTTTTTTAGCTGAACAAATGGCCCGTCTCTCATTTATTCTGGAGGACGTGCTACTCATCGTTTCTAAAGAAAAATTCAAATTTCAATTAATCTACCAGCAGCAGTACGGTTTTCCACATTGTCTTTAATATGGAGCTTTGACCCAGAGAAGAGGACAGTGTTTCACATTCCTCCAATATTGATTTTTGGCCCAGCCTCATGCATACAGAAAAATCTCCAGATTCTTCAACTCCTGATTATATGTACAAGAGAGAATGAGATATTCAACATCTTTGCAATTTTATGATGAAGAAGATTATTGGAAAATCGTTTCACAATTTGTAAAGTTTTTGTGCAGATTGATGAACCTCTAATTTTACTCCTGAGAGACGCCACCTGTCTCTTGTAAACAATCAAAGCTCTGACCTGTTGCTAATCAACTTAATTAGTTGGAAGCTGCTCCTCTGGGTTTTTATGCTCAGTTCCACTTCCTTTTCCAGCCTTTTGTTGCCCCTGTCCCAACTTTTTGAGACGTTTTGCATCTATTAATTTCAAACTGAACTAAATCTTTTCATGAAATGATCAAATCTGTCCTTTCAGTGTTTATATGTTCTATTGGAATGAAAAATGGGTTTATAAGATTTGCAAATCAGTGCATTCTGTTTTTATTTACAGTTTACAAAGTATCCCAACCTTTTTACTTTTAGAAATTGGTGTTTTACGTTGTACACTGTAATTTCACATCTAGTTTGCCCATGTGAGAGCTGACATCAATCATATTTTCCAAAGCTGCAGCAGACAGTCAATATCAAGTTTTACATTTGCACATTATAAAAAGAAACAAGTTTCAAATGATTACATGCAGGAAAACAATAAAAGCCAAAGGCAGCTTGATTCCAGTTTCTGCTTCCCTGACTTCCAACGTATTTAAGCACCAAGAAAACATTCAGCTGTCAATCACAATCTTGGGACGCTCATTGACGAGTCAGCTGTGAGATGTTTGTGTTTGGCTGTAATCTGCTGCATAAATAGAAAACAAAGCAGCAGCATTCAATATTAAGTCCATATTAGTTCCCTCTCATAGCTTGAGAAAAACTTGTTTTGTTCTTAAATATTGAAATACATGAGTGATTTAAACACAGAGAACTTCTACTACAATGCAAAACAGTATGAAGATGCAAAAAAAATGCATTGATTAATCTAACAAAGTCAAAAATCCCAACACCAAAAGCATGGTGATGTTTGGACACCACTTTGAGGCTCCTTTACTAATATTTCTATTAGATATATAATCCTATTTTAAAGTGTTTTATAAATTATATTTTAAACTGAAAAATAAAGCACCACATTGTGCTTCATTGAGGCTCAAGCTCTGGTTCTTACACTGATTTTCTGTTATGACGTATATTGGTGGCCATCTGCTTTCAGATGAGCCAAAATGAAGATAAATTCAGTGGCAAACAAACTGAAACTACACTTAGACTCGGTATATTAGAAAGAATGACTGCACTCAGTTCTATTTATCTACTTGTTAAACACAATTAACAGCAACAAACCCGACTGGAGTTTCTCTCTCGTGGCGTTTTCCTCTAATAAAAACTGAGCATCCGTGTGTGAGATATATTGCCAAAAGTCAAAACAGATTCAAATGATGCATCTGCTGTCACTTTGTGAGTAACGCTCTGACCTTTTCTTTTTGATTTTGGAAGAAATGTGGGCCAAGCTGGTGAGAGAGATGGATATGCAAAGGATGAAATCTGTCACAGGAAGGAAAACTGAGTGGGCGGACTCTCCATTGTTTTGTCGTGAAGCTAATAAATGACTCAAATGTGAGACTATCACATGTTATCAAGCAGAAGTGGGATATATGTTGGATATTGGATCAGAAAATTGACTTAAAGTTATCTAGAAGATGAAAAGAGCAGCGTGGAAAGAAAATAAAATATGAGAGAGCAAGAGAAAAGAAAAGGTGAAGGGATGATGGAAAAGTGACTTCTTTCTTTCTTTGAATTTTTTATTTAAGTCATTAAGTCATCTAATACACCAGAATATGGACTGATGCTTTTTAATGTTTCTTTTACTGTCTCTGCATACAAAACCTGATTGCAATGAAGAGCACTCACCTCTTTACTATTTAAAATGCTGCTCAAAGTTTTTCTGTGGTACAATGATGTTTTTAAATTTTAATTTTATTCATCGTTGGTTCATCTAATGGGAGGTATTGTTTGTCTGTATTCAGTCAAATGGAAAATGGATTCCACAAAGGCTTCAAGACTAATTTTCATTACATCTTGGTGAAGAAGTTGAGTATAAGATTAAGAACCCTCAAACTTCATGTGAAAATGAGCTTAGGCTCAAAAATCCTTATATTTGCAACAGGTTTGGGTTGCTTATCACATATAAGTAGACTTTAGCCTTGGCCAAGGTGTCTGCTCTCTGAGAGCCCTTCTAGCAACAGATAATGAACTGAATTGCACCCATGTGTCCCTTCTTGTTATGGTGGGTTATATTTAACAGTATAATTTTAACTGAAGTGGCACATGGCTCTCCGCCATGACTAATAAACATCTCAGGACTTGACAAGTTGCAATTTCTGTAGGCCACCTAACAGACACAAGGACTGAGTATTATTACCATTATATATCTTAAACCAGAATACAGTGGGGATAATGGCACTGCTATTGTAATAATGGTAATAATTATAATTTGCTATCAATATCAATAAATAGAAGAAGGGTTTAAAACCAGGCTGCAAATATGGGTCCCAAGTGAGTTTGTCCACATGTTCCTCTGTGTTTGCCCATATGGACTCCAGGTGGGATCAACTAGTTAATTAGTTAACCAGCAGCAAACTACAAGAACTAGATATGGAGCTAGATATTATCTCTGGAATTGTATGTGTATAGACATATTTAATTAATGGTTAAAAAAATGTGCTCAATAAAGACAAACAAACATGCAAACACCTATTTGAGAGTGCATGTGCATCCTAGGTTTGTCATTTAGGCAAGGCAAGTTTATTTGCACAGCACATTTCAGCATCAAGGCTATTCAAGGCGCTTTAGATTTAGATGGAAAATATTGTGTGGCGTGTACTACATTACAATTCCTGGTCCGTGATCAGTTCTGATCGAGGGAGTTGAAATGGAGGCCATAGCCAGCTACAAGTACTTTGCCCTCAGGTTAGACAACAAGCTGGACTGGACCAGAAACTTGGACCACCCATACAGGAAGAGCTAGAGCAGACTGTACTTCCTAAGGAGGCTGCAGTCTTTAAATATCTGCAGGAAACCGGTGATGTTCTACCAGTATGTAGTCGTCAGCGTCTTCTTTTATCATCTTGTATTCTAGGGGGCAATATAGTCAAGAAAGACTCCTCCAGGCACCATGAGTTCATCAAAGAGGATGGTTCTTTGGTTGGGATGAAGTCAAATGAAGTTGGACTTCCTGGTGACGGCAGCAGAGAAAAGGATTCTGGACAAACTGCTGGCCATCGTGGATGATGCCAGTCATCCTCTGGAAGTAGTCTAACTGGAAGTTAATGGATGGAAGGACAAACAGGTTCAAAGATACAGGCACTGAATACTTCCATTACCACCTACCGGTGCCTGTAAGGTGCAGATGACAAAATTTTATTGCTTCTTAACCTCCCAGTGTTCCTAAACACACATCTTTGATCGCTCAAGTAAATAACTTGGACCGTTTTTCCACCATGGGCTACATACTCTAAAATGGAAGGAGGACATTTGATTATAAAGTACTATTATATAAAATTTAGGCAAAACGAAGACATAGTTTTGTGTCACATTTTTAATTTGACACGGAAAGGATGTGAAAACTCAAGCATGAGGAAATCATCAGACTCAAAAACACAAACTGATTAATCTTTAACTTCTGTCAGAAAGTTTACGGACTCCAAGTAGATCAGAAAAGAGACCAAACTTTCAAAATGTCCTGTTGATGCGCACACATCAGAGATATGGAATCCTAACTTTGTGATGAATAATTAACATGTTTGGATCATTTCATGCGGTGGCTACTTGCCATGCAGGGAGTGTTGAACTTCACTGCAACAGCTTCTGGTGTGTATGTTTTTACTTCTTCCTCTTCTAGTGGATTTCTATATGTAGCTCAAAAGCCTTGGCTACAGGAACCCCGAAGGACTTAGATGTGTGAGAAATCCCATCACATGCTGTGCCAGTCCCTTGGCACCTGAATTCCTTGGCATGATCTCATGTATGATGGAATGGATGCCTGGCTGCAGCCTGCTGAGAGGTGAACGCCATGCTGGGACGTCTGACGGCCTGGCTCGCATATATATATGGCAACAGCAGAGGTGAGGTTGTGATTTCTTTTCAGATTACCTCCACTTGTTGCTCTGGAAAGCACGGATGCTAGTTGTCGCCGTGGTATCCAGCAGGAAACTTCCCAGCCGGAGGGGGGGCCGCTCAACAACGTGAGTCATGATGACAGGCTGAAAAGCTGCCGTGAACCATCCACCAACACAACCACTGCATCAGGCGGCTTAAACAAGATATGACACATGCCCCATTCCCTTATGCCAGCCACTGACATGTGATCAGGCAATTTCATATCTCATGCAGCGCTGTGGTAGCTGGAGCACACATTTGAATACATCTCCATATACTGTAGCTCTGCTTCATTAGCTTTTAAAGCGGCGATAACCATTTTTGTAACTGTCTACCTTACCGTCTCTTGATGTGAAGAAACAAATTTTTGCTGCAAGCTCCATCAGTGACCCTGAAATAAGCAGCAGTGACGTTACCAGCGGTACTTGGGAATGCATGAGCTATGACCTGGAATTTGAAATGTGATCTTATAAACTGCAATTCATATTTGATGTGCAATAGAGTATAAATTCTTTACGAAGAGTTGGAAAGAAGAGGCAGGAGATAAAATTGATCTGGTACTCTCTTACTCTTCTAATATTAACATAACAGTAAAGCACAGAGTAATTAATTTATTCACATTTTCTACCTAAATATCCAGATTTTTGGGCCTAATCTGGGCTACTTTTGGCACTTATGGTTCAGTTATGCCACTGGCAAGTGTTATGTGAGCCAGATGTGTCCCAGAGTCATGAACAGAGCCAAATGGCATGTGTTGTATCAGCCAGATTTCCTAAACTTCATGAGCTCTGTCTGGCATTTGTATGCAGCAAGTGCTGTGAGGGCCAAATCAAAAGAAATGGTGCCTGAAGCATGTGTGAGTTTAGACAGCCACAGTTACCTTGAGGGATATTGTCAAAACCAAATATAAGCCAAAGAAAACTGCAGAAGTGGGCCAAGTTTGGCCTAAACATTCTTTACTACCTGGATTTGGGAACATTGTGAACTTCTGCTCTCGCCAGGTTAGGTCAATTAGTTAATATGCTAATGAAATAGCTTTTGAAATATTCTTCCCTGGGACTTGTAGGAAGAGCTGGGCCAGATGTTTTCACCTCATCCTAACCTTTATGCTACACTGCTTCACAACCGTATTTGTGAAAATGCGTCAACATGTTTGTTCAATTACTCAATTGTGATTGCAGTTTGAGTTCAAATATACTCTGGTAGAGTTAGTCTCTTATCTTTATGCTGTAATTCATCTCTTAAATAATGCAGTTTTCCTTTTTCTTTTTTTCGCCTGGATACATGGCTGTGAAAAGAAAATAGCCAGATTGTCTTCTCTGATGAAGCTGTGCCGGAGTGATTTCAGAGTATTAATACCCACACCGCTTATCGCCCAACATTTGTTGAGACGTATTAATATGTAACATTTCGCAGGGCTCTCCAGGACACTTGCCTCGGCTCCGGAAAAGGACAGAGCCCGGCGTTATCGAAGGCTGGCAGAGTGACTTGGTGATGATATCAACCCCGCTGACTGGATTCCATTAGGCTATGCCTACATCTGTGTCTACTGAACATATTGGCTCAGACTGCAGGGAACACAGCGAGCGATAGGCCTGCAGTCATGACACATGAGCTATCATCTAGCATCCAGGAAGGCCATTTACTGCAGACCTGAAGTTGCACTACAGGGATTAAAATAAGCTTTCTTTCAGACATCATACTTTAAAAAAAAAAAAAAAAAAAAAAAAAACAAGAACAGTGGGAGCATTTTTCTGTTGTCTACACCTCCTCTACATCCTCAGTCAACCAAGCTTTTCAGCAATAATAGGATGAGTAATTTCTTTCCTCGGCTTTGTATACACAGAGATGCTGATTCAAGCACAAGATTTGCATTGCAAAGATGAGAAGAAAATCTCAAAAAACAGAAAGTTGGCATAATGAGACGGTGTTTAAAGGATAAGTAATGAGGGCCAGTTCACTGCTAAATGCAGTGGTCCTTGGAGGTCAGAGATGCGAATCTGACGAAGCTAAGTTGGCCTTAAACTCACAAAGTCATCAATAATTGAAAATAAATAAATAAATGTGAGTCAGGGGTTTTTTTGTTGCTGGTTTTAGTCAATAATTTTAACTTTGAGAATGCTCATCTTATTTCAAAGAGAACTGCTGTCCTTCCTGCTGAAATATGAATGAAAAGATCAATGCGTTTGTCTGCAGAATATAAAGTCTGCAAAAATCCCCATCAAAACTTTTAGTTTAGTACAAGGTGAGGTGTGGGAGTCTGGGGTGGTTTTACAGGGCCTTGAATGTTGGCATGTGTTACTATTATCAATAACAGCTCAGCAATGAGAACTTCCAGGAACTTCAGGGGGCTTGAGCAAAGGACTAGCCTCCAAAAACCTGCTGGGTGGGCTGTAGCATCGCCTCAGGGATGACTGAGTAGACTTGAGATTACATTCAACACTATTGATTTTCCCTTAAGTTCCCTCTAACAGAAATGCAGTAACCATTTCAGTTCTTTTCACACTTATCTAGTCATTTTTAGTTCGCTTTTCTTCCTCTTTTTCTTCTATATGACAGTAATTTTATTTTGTTGAAACACAACAGAAGCAATCCATTACTGCCACCAAGAACTGGACCTCAGTCAAAAGTTTTCTGAAGGGCCAGTTTGAAGTCTTTTAATGTGACAACTGTATAGAGCTATATGGCCAGGAGATGACTCTGCAAGCCCGGAAGTCGCTTGGAATACTTGGAATGCTTAGCCTTAGCTCAGGTACCACAAGTTATCTAATTTTGCTCGGCTGTGCTCATGTTAATCTCTGACTCTAAATATTACTGGAGCTAAAATGAGGACTGGGGAAGCTCTGATTAAAAAAAACACCAGAACCTCAGCTAACAAAGTGTGACTTTGGGCTCCATCAGAGCCTTTTCTATTGCTAGCTAGTGTTACCTTACATTCATTTTGATTCAGTCTGTCCATCCATGCTTATTCCTGATGTCACTATCTAAATTATATTTGAAACTAATGCTGTCAGAGCTGAAAAAGCAAACTGGCAGAGTTGTTAAGAATTGTGCACCAGGTCTTCAGTGGTCCTCGACAGGCTCACACTTGGTTAACTGACTGCACCCTTCGATTTTGGTCAGTCCAAAAGGGTGGAGGCCAACCTGGAAGGTGGCTATGCCGGAGGAGGTGGCTGTTGTGACCACTGCCATGGCTAAGGAGCCGATGTGCTAATGGCCTTTCACAAAGAGATGAAATCTAGCTATGAAGCAAAAACCAAGAAAAAAAAAAGCCAGTAGTTTTCCATACTTTTGCAATGGGAGCAGCTTTGAAAATGGATGTAGCCTTATGGATGGTTAAATGTTGTATTATGGATACATAGTACTGACTAAACAGTAAGTAGTACCGAAGCACTTCCCCATACTACAGAGAATAATTTATCCTTTTTAAATACAGTGTTGCATATTCTGAATTGTAGGTGCATATTGAATGTTTATTGCATCATCATTTCATATTGACCACTAATACAATGCCTACACACTATATAAGGAAACTCTAAATTGCTGTACATTCAAGGGAGCGTTAACACAGACAACTTGAAGCAGAGCAGTAATTTCTCTGCTTTTGAACAGAATCTTTCAAAGCTGTTTCAATCGCTTCCTCTCCTCCTCCGTTTCACTTGCTCCCTCTTACAATGTGCTTTGTTTTCTGTGTGATTGTTCGTTCATTTTCTTCAGCGGTGGCTTTGGTTCAAGCTTGAGTTCACAGTTTTCTCATAGCTCAGACAAACACAATGTGTTGCCTGTTAGGATTATCTATGGAGGCAACAAGCCTTGGACAGACTGCCAAACAAAATCCTAATTACACAGACTGCTCTGTTTTCTGCAGTGTTTGAAAAGTTTTTGCTTTTACAGCTGTGCTTTGTAAAGCGTGACCACTGGCATGAATCATGGTAGGTCATTAAAATGGACATACAAGTGAAAGCCTTCAATTTTCATAAATAATAGTGTTTTGTTTTTTTTTTTGTTTTTTTGGCAAAGGCATTTTGTAGAAAATTACATATTTAAATGAATGTGAATGTAAAAGGTATTTTACAAAAAAATAATTATAAAGGCGATACCTTTTAAAATGGAATAACATCTTCACATTTTCGTGCAAATATTTTTCTTTTAAAGTATACAAAAGATTTGAACCAGCTTTAAAGCCACTCTCTGAAGCAATATAACTTCTGAGCGCATGGGACATAAAAAAAATCTACGGTGTTAAAGACCAGTGACAGGATTGTAATAATAAGTAAGGAGGGCATTTTGTTTTTGGTATTTTGTTGTGTGTTACTTAAAGAACTAATTCTTGAACTGTGGAATATACTGCCCCCATGTGGCCAGAAGAAGTTTTGCTACATAGTGTGGCTTTAACATGTTGCGTAGGAATCTAGTGGTCAGGGCAAGTGTTTTTTCTCCTAGTGTCAACCATCTAACTTCCAGGTTTGAAACTAGATGGCTGGAAGGAAGAATTTTTTTGGGAAAAATTCCTCGACTGGCCACTAAAGGCTGTCTATCTCCACCGCCCCCCAAGTTAAAATGTTAAACTTTAGATCAGAATTAAACATAGTTACAACCTGTTTTTTTTTTTTAAAACTAACTTCTTTGTTCTCAATTGTTTGATTTCACGCCTGTAGACATCAGGCCAGAATGTGCCCACATGCACTAGATAAGGCAAATTATATGTATATAAGGACAGTATAGGGACTTTGTAGAGGCATTAAAAAAGTGGAGATTCTTGACTTTAGTTTGAGAATGATAAAAATTGGAGAAAGTGTCAAAGGATTCTTGCTCTTTTATGTTTACAATGTCTTTTTAATGAAATCTAATTGGAAAATTGACTCAGACTATTTCACTGAAAGCTGTGGGCTGTTTTTTTTCATTATGTCTTTTCATCAAGTGAAGGATGAGAAAAGACATCCAATCAGGAGCTATCAATGCAAACAGGTCACCCTTAGGGTGGAAGAAGAAAACAATCTTTAGGTTCCCGAATCAAAAGTTTGTTATATTATGAAGGGAATAAAAAGAAGAACAAACATTGAGCCCAACTAAAGAGGAAAAAACATCAATACCCATGTATTTCTAAACAGAAAAGACTTCAAAAGGTGGCATCCAGAGGATTCACTGCTTTGTAAAAAACATTCCTAAGCTCTATATTTAACAAAAAAAAATAAGAAAATAAAGGTAAACCTTTTTTTCTTTTCAGATGAAAAAGACTGTTTGTGATCTGAAGCCTACATGTGATGGTTTAGGAGCATATGGTTTCTAGTGACACTGGTTTCAGATATTTATGTAGACATATTTATTTATGTAGTACACATTATTTATGTCTTTTATTTATTTATTTTACATTTGATAGCTCTTGTGTGTATTTGTTTTGACTTTTTTTCCCCCCCTGCTTGTTCTGCTGCTGATGCACTCAAATTTACTAGCTGTGGGATCAATAAAGTCTAATCTCTTATGTCATGTAAAAAATATAACATCTCAGATAAGCCCTCACTTCTTCAAGATCTTATTGATGCCTCTGCCAACAAATGTTGATGTTTGGGGCAAAGGTGATCTTGTCTATTGTCTATTTATAACTTTTCATTGTCTTTTTATAATCAGACTACATTTTTATTGATATACAATATATTTTCATGTATTATTTTGATTTGTCATCTAATGCCCTATTTTATATTTTGATTTTTCTGACAAGGTAGAATATTTCTGCAGGAAGTAAGAACATGGTATAACTGTCCAGTCGCCAGACTGTTATTCCTCGGCTCCGTTCTGTCCAGATCTCCTGTGACAATGAGAAGAAATTGGAGAAGAAATTTTTAAAGAGCTCCTGGACGTAAATAAATAAGAACTGGAAGACTGTTAACATTTTGTCTTTGTATTGTAAATGTGGAAAAGAAATTAAAACAGATGCCTGCTATAAAAGCTTCATGAAGTTTACTGTGGATCTGCAATTTGTTGAGAAACTCTGAACATGAAGATGCTATTTACAGGCAGATTAGGTAGAACCAAAAAGCGCTTTTGCAAATACTCTGTTTTGTTTTGTTTTTTTTCTCATTGCACATCAGTATAATCACACTCGGGTCCTCAGACAGTCGGGGAACCAAACATGTCAGCCAGAAAATGGGTCAGAGAGGACGGGAACTAACAGTGTTGAAAAGAGCAGTGAGATGTTGAATATATTCTGCTACAAGTTGCATTTGGCTCATGTTAAGTTCTTGAATTTGGTAAAAATATAATTGTGGATTTGTGCTTTTACAGAAGCAGGAAAAATGAAAAAGAATGTGGTATTGATTCGGCATCAGTTCACAGTGAATCAGTGGGTCGAGTAAGTTGTCCTCCAACTGGAAGGTTGGGGGATCGATCTCTAGCCCTGGTATGTGTCAAAGTGTCCCTGGGCAGGACTCTGAACCCCACCAACAACCCCCAACCCTCTCCACCCCCCACAAAAGACAAGACAAGGTTAAAAAGATGCTGCTTAAAGGCAAAACATTTACCATTTAATTTCTCTTGTTATTAGCTGTTCTAACCTCCTTTGGCTTTTGGTAGCTCTGGATCAGACTTGAATCACTTTCAGGAAGAAGTTTTAAATATTGCGCTTCACAGAACTGCTTCAGCTCAAACCCGTGGTATGAATAAATCTCTTGACGTCATTCCACAGCATCTCTGTAAGGTTCCGGTTTGAGAAGTCCAAATAGAGGGGGGTTTTTTTTCTAAAGACTTTCTGTCAGGGATGTACTTCGATGACTGGTGTCACAGTCCAGCTACACTTCATGACCTAAAGTGATGAAGCAAGCCCAAATCATGAAGCTTGCTCCACTATACTTCACCATTGGGACAATGATTTGGTGTTAAGTGTGCCCTCTTTGCATTATCCAGCATGCACAAGAAATTAGACATGAGATGTTGTATTGAGTGTGTTTTCAGCTTACACACATTGTGTTTGTCTGTTGATGTGAATCTGTAGTATTTCAGACAAATCAGTGCAGAAAATGTAACTGTTCATTTCCAGTGAGCTTCCTCTCCTCTCTAACCACCACAAGAAGCCTCATTTTTCACCAGTAAACAGCTCAGGAAAATGTTTGGAGCATTTGTTGCAACTGTTGCATCAGGAAGTGATGCCAAAGACAGCCCTACCCTAATCACAGAGGAACAAAACAGCAGTGTTCAGTTCACTGGGAGCTGGTCACAGTCAAATACAAAAATCACTGAGCTTCAGTTTTTGTTTTAAGTAAAAAAAAAAAAAGAATTCTGTGCATGGGTTGCACAGAATAACCTGTGATTAAAATTTCAAAACATTCCCCAACAATGACACACATCCATGCAGCATCAGCACTGGATGAATTGTTCATCAGCATATGTGCAGTACCCTATAAAAGCTGAGGTTTTGGCAGGTTGCTGCTCTGGAGATGTGTTTTAATACAATGCTAAAAGGGGAAGACATAAGAAACAAGTTCCAATCAATTTGGGGTCCAATGCTCTCTACCTAACTAAATCCTAATTAAAAATGACATCAAATTATTGTTGCTAAAGTTGGATCTACAAGCTATTGAATTATGAGGGTACTTAGTATTGCCATCGGCATTTTTTTTTTCTATTCAGCTTAATTTTGTTAAATAAATTTTTAGTACTTGCACCTAGCCTTGAACAGGCATCAAGCAGGAAATTAGCCTCCTCTTCCTTCCTGTTTGGCTGGTTTGCATTATTTGGATGTTTATGTCCAGCCTTCCTATCAGGAGGTGCATCACGTGTATACATACCCACTGCTGTAATCTACGATCTACAATTTTTGTATAAATCACCTCTTGCATGAGTCGTCACTCAGGAGACTGTACAAAATTGTTTCTATTCAGGAATATAGCTTGAAAACTCATATAAATGATGGATTTCAAAGCAGGAAACAGTGCAGAAATGCATTATGTTTACAAAGTGTGTGTGGAAATCCATTAATACTTTAAGCTTCATAAGATGCACTGACGGCCGCGAGTAGGGAAAAGAAAATCAATAATACATAAATGTGTCACCGCTGAGTGACGGGTCAAGCTTCTCTTTCAAAAGTAGCTTGTTTTGTACGTCCATCGCTGAGGGGAGAAATGGTCCAGTCATCCAGGAAATAAGAGAGTAGTCGTGTGATTTAGAGAGGAGCGTCTCTGTCAGGCGTCCCGTCCACCTGAGACCCAGATCATTCTGGGTGTTCAGCAGCCCGTTGATGGATAGGTGCACTTCTCGTATTACTTTTTTTTCTGGCCCTTGATCATCCCTTTGTGAACACAACGTTTCATGTTTTATCTGCACTGCAAAATTATTTTCCGTATTTTACACCGTGGACTGAGAGAACTGTGGCTTCAGAGAGGAACTTTAGGAGACGTGTAGTCTTTTTGGTCTTTTCCCTCCTGGTTCAGTGTATGTATGTGTGTGTGTTTCTCTGTAAGTCAGTGAAAGATCATCCAAATGGTTGATTAAACCGCTGCAATTCAAATCAGTTCATGGCCTTGGTGTTTATTGGCAGGCACTTCTGAAAGATGCACTCTCAGGTACAATACACACACACTCACCTACAGAAACCATTCAAACACCCACAGTTCTATTGAGCTCTGCCTCGTAATGAGCATCTAACAGTAATTTAAGGCCATAACACTGACACCCATATTGATCCAGGTGAACAGGGCATGAAGAAAACCCGCAAATCAGTGCAGACGCGCTGAACTGCTTCTCTGATCAGATCAATCTGCTCCGTCGACCCACCAAAAGTCCACATCTTCCATACTGCCTCCCAACAGTTTCAAAATGCATGAAAACGTTTCCATTCAACTTCTTCACTGTCAACACACCAACCTATGTGCAGCCTTTTCTTTTTTTACCCTTTAGATTCAGTCTCAGTAAGGTGCACAGAAGAGGAAATCTCTCATTTTCAAACTGATGCCAACCCGGAAGTATGGAAATGTGCAATTCTTGGAATGGCCTTTAGAGGCCTGCTCCAACGTGGGTCAGTCTCCCCCCATGTTTAAATGTGTAACTTTAAAGCAGGAAAAAGAGAAAATGTTTTAATATCCTTAGTGAGGTTTCACAACTGTGATAACTGTATGATAAGGGAATTTTATGCACCTCATCAGGTTAAATGATATATACATTTATCCATAAATAGGAGTGATTTTCTTTTTCGTATTCTTTGGGGGGTGACAGCTGCATTGTTTTCTGTGTTGACAAACAGTTGGCTGTTATCACTTTTACAACTTAATCCTTTTGATGAACTTGGCTCATGAACTGGGAAAGAAAACCTCATTTCACCTCTCATTTCAGAGATGATGTTGCTTGTTGTGTGGTGAAATCGTACTAACAGGCTGTCTCGACTGTGGAGAGTAAATTCTGGGTTTGCCATGAAGGGTGCAGAGGTGAAAACAATCAGATCCATTCATTTTACTCTGTCTTAGCTCATTCTAACTAATATTAACCTATATTTACTCTGTTTCAATCCATCAACCTGGAAACAACATCTGAAATGAGGACTGCTTGGAGCAGGAGCTCCACCATGTTCCAGATGTTTCACTTTTGTGAGCACACTCTAACACGTAGTACATAGTATTCTTACAACTGCATGAATTTCTACTGAACCCAGTTTAAGTTGTGCTCTTACAAGTTATGACAATTATAAACCTTCTTCTTTATCAAATGCTTCACCAAAGTTATCTCCAATATTTTACTCTTCATCAATTGTCATTTCTAATTAAAACTAACCAATTTTTCCTGGTCATGCGTCTAATTTCTCCCTTGTTTATGTTGCAATAGATGATAGACACTTATTCTCTTTGAATATCTAGTAAATTTGTTTCTTTACAAACACTGTGACATTAGCAGGGATGTCTCCCCTCTTGTAACACAATGAACTTAAATTTAGTGTTAATTCACCGCATCTGGCGTCATAAAAACTTCCAACATGGAGCTTCTCTATTTCTCTGCAGGAGTTTTTTCTTCACCTGGAGCAAAACTCATTTCACTGGAAAATTGGCTCTAGCATTCTCCCAGCCTGCCTCTCTAAATTCACCCGTTATTGTAGTGCCTGAAGCACTAATCCAATTAGCTATGGGAAGCAAATTGAGCTATCTTTCATTTGAGTTTGTCACCTGCACAGGAGGGCACTGTGAAGGGGGTTGGGGGTAGTTTAGAGTTGTAAAGGGGATTGTGTCTCGGGGAACACAGGATACCCAGCATGCAAATTTTATAAGCCTTCGGATTAGGTGTTTTGACATTAAACTGAACCATCCTGAATTGAGACGACTCAGGAGCTTCATTACAAACAAATATGGTAAAAGAGACTGAAGAAAATAAATATGATTGTGCTCTAATTCCTGGTTGCCCCTTGACAGTTCATTTAAAAAGGAACATATCACTCTTCTGACTACTTTGACGTTCCCCTCGTCTTCGGTAAGTGGTCCGATTCCTGGCCCTTTGCTCTAAACCTCTGGCTACGAAGCGCTTACCTCAGACTGTCCTCAGTCATCAGGAATCCACACAGCAGCTATATCTATCATTGTGCTCCCTTTTATGCCAGATGGTGTCAATGCTTACAATGTGTAAACGTTATGTGGGAGGCAAACGCAGACGGCTTGCATTTAATTGTAATCTAAAATGTGTTAATGATATACCTTTTTACAAAAAAGGAAAGGCAGAGTAAAGTCTACATGATGATGAGGTGGATAACACTGTCATGACACGGCAAATACATTTCCAGTGGGGGTCTTTGTGCATGGAGGTTGCATGCACGAGTTTTGTCAGTGTACTTTAGCTTTTTCCAGCCATACTAAAACATGCATGTTCGGTCAGTAGGTGGGGCAGCCTGTGATTTCAGGAGGCGTTCGTGAACCTGTTTAGGGATTTTTATAACAGGACCATGGCTGTTCTTGATGCAGTGCTTCCCAAGACACTGAAGATCACAGACTTCCAAATATTGATTTATAACCTTGTCCCATGCACAGAGATTTCGCTGATTCTCAGAATTTTCATAGATAATGTACTGAAAATGATGAGGCATTCAAAGTCTTCACAGTTTTATTTTGCGGAGCATTATTCAGATTTTTTTCACTTTTTTTTATCTGTTGTTTTCAGATTTTCAAACCTTTCTCCATTTTTATTTTCTGAGAGTCTCTGCCTCTCAAAGATCTATTTTTAATGCTTTATCACATCACCTGCTGCTTATTACAATAATTAGTTGCAAGATGATATTCCAGGGTTTTTTTGTTTATGGTTTTTACTTTTCCATCTCCCAACTTATTTTGAGTTGTTTTACAGTCATCGACTTCAAAATAACTTGATACTTTTCATGAAATGAAAAAAATGCCTCTTTAAACGTTTGACATGTTTTCTGTATTGTATTGCGAATATACCCAGCAACCGAGACTTTTGTAACTGTTGTTGTAAAACCGGTAAGCCGTCCTTCCTTTACTGTTGAAAGAAATGCCATGAGACTGCCATGCGTGATTATTTTTGTGTCCATGTATGGAGAAAAAAACAAAAAAGAAAGTCATGTCCCAGGACACGCATCAGTGGATAATGTTTTGTGACAATTCCACAGACCGCCGTGGGACTGTGTCGCTTCAGCTCAGTGAGGAGTTGGGACTGAAAATGACACCCGGATTTATACGCTGACTGAAGCTTTTAATGCCAAATATTACGGTGCAAGTACCAAGTTACTCAATATGGATTTGTTAAAACACAAGACGTTGCTGCCCAGGTGCTGTGATTTTTTTCAAAGGTGCACTGTTACAAGCCACTGCTGTGATGCGTATATTAACTGATCTTAGCTGACAGCACGCTTTTGAACTTGAACATGGTGATAACGCCATCTACTGCTATTATTCCTCTGCAACATGTAAAACTCTTGACTCTTTTGAAGGCCCATCATGTCTGACATATTTCTGTGTAAAAATGTCTCGTTGTGAAGGTTTTCTGCTGCACACTCCCCCTCTTTTCTCCAGTATTCCTGTGTGGAGGGCAAGTGAGACTTTTGTAGATTTGACCTGTTCTGACTGCCGCCTATATCGCGCTGACAGACCTTGCCCGTGGTGCCGCCGGCGTCTTTGACACCTCTTTTCCCTGTAATGACGACAGCTCTGCCTTTTGTCCTTCCTGAGATCCTGTTGCAGTGCAGCCCATAGCTGGTGGTGGATTGGAGCGTGATGAAAAGACTCACAGATAGCAATGACCTGCTGGTGCTTCAGTCTCTTATTTTAGCACTTGCTCATAACCAAAAAAGAAGAATTGCTCTGCAGAGGTCAGGCTCGGTTGCATCTCAGCTTTCTGGTAGTACCTCACAGATCAATACTCAGATTCACTCTGAATTTTAAAGAAATACCAGATGTAGGTTTGTGGCCTTTTACAGACTGAGCATTCAAAAAATAACATAAAATGAAAACAGCAGATCTAAACACTGACGACAAAGACTTGTTACAAGTCACTTATCAAAAGCTCTCCGCTTTCAAACCTACACCTGAGACTGTTTTCACAGATGGACCTGCTGAGCTCCTTCATCAGAAGGAATAAAATCTGTGTGCAGATCACACACACACACACAGTCACACACAAAGAGACAACAAAACCCTGACGAGATTTCAAAATGAAAGCTTTCAAGTCAGAGACAGCTTTTGAATGCTTCCCATTTCGCTCTGTGACTTGTTGTCAAGGAGAGCGTGGCCCCCCAGCTGCACGCAGGACAAACACACATCTGCGAGCTGCTCCTGTCTTTGCAGGGAAATGAGATGAAACAGGAGACCAATAGCCGAGCTGTTACTCTGTTTGCAGAGGACATTCGCTGCAGGTAATTAAAACGCTGGGAAACAGCACTTCCTCAAGCTAATATGCGGCGACAGGCTGAAACCTAACATTAAGGAGAATATTACTGTTTTTGGCGGCCATAAAAGCCTCCTGTTATATGTAACCGCTGAGATCTCTGTGTTCCTGCTGTCACTCATTTGTTCCCCTCCTGTCTTGTGTTTGTGCTGTGCAGAAAGCAATTTCTATTTTTAAAGACTGAAATAACAACGTTATGCAACCTATTCCTGATTATCTTATCAAAGTATTTGAATCTTTAAGAAAAAAAAAAGGTATGCAGTTGACATCAGAGGGGCTCAAAATTATTTAGACTGAGCTGAATAGTTGCATGGCTGAATCAGAGTGAGACGATAAATGTCCCTGTCACGCAATGTCTTCTTTTGCACTTCTGATATAATAAAACACACTTGTTCAGAGAGCTCACTGTCGGTACAGTTTATTATGTAACAACTCTGCAAAATCGCTCTGCATGTTTCTCCAAGTCAACTGTGTTGTCTGGACAAAAGCTAAAAAATCTGCAGTTTTTCCATGCATACTGCAGAAGCAAACGACTAGATAATTAGACAAAAATGTGCATTTAGTATTATTTTTTCTTTTGTTTTGGAAGTTGCACTGGCTGCATGCTGATCCATGCACTGGCTGGTGTCTGTTGTGTGAGCAAAATGCTAAATTTACTCTCCACGATGCAGGAAAGTTTCCAGGAAACAGCCCAAATGTAGTAGACCTGGAGGCACAGTAAACAAAATACATAAATAAAAATAGGAATGAAAATAAATAAATAAAAAATGACTGCTGGTTATCCAAAAGATAATATTTCTCTGGAGACATCTTGGGCAAAAAAAAAAGGCAAAAAAACACCACAGTGAACTCAGGAATCAAACCCACAGGGAAGTCTGGGTGACTCAGTGCAAAGTGGGTTCTTTTTAACATTTAAATTTTAAACTTTTCTCAGATATAACAAGATTTAGTGATTTAGTTTAACTCAGCTTTATTTATATAATGTTTAGTACAATACAAGTTGTTTCTAGATGCTTCCCAGACATGACCCCCGAGCAATTATTAAATTAACAGTGGCAGGTAAAAAAAACCTCTCCTAACAGGAGAATGACTGACACATGATCAGGTGATCTATGACAGAGACAAGCATATAGACAGGTGGAGGTAAACACTGGGATAGTCAGAGGGTGGGACTGCAGGTCAGCATGTAGCTCTGGAAACTCTGGCCTGAAAACATGTACAAAAGAGAAAAAGAGGGGCAGTGATGCATTTTATGATACTGATTACCACGATTAACAGTGATGGAGTCTGGCCAAACACAGAAGGATAAAAGTGGCAGCGCAAGGCTCTCGGGATCCACACACTGGGTTGTGTGAAGTGTTGACACGTGGATGTACTTCCAGCCACCGAGGTATAGAGCAAAAACAAACCAAGAAACAACAAGAACAACAACAAAAACATCCACTGGCCTTTTAAAAGGAAAATTTAATGTTGAGACCTCTTTAATTATTGGCAAAACTAACATCTTCTACGTCATTTGAAAACAAATTTTCCCCCAGAGTTATAAAAACAACTTTTCTAAGACTTATTTTACAATTAAAAAACAAGATTTAAGTGAAGCAATCGTCATTAACTAATTAAATTCAGTTGATCTGCGTAGTATCAATCCACAGCAAAGGTCATATCAGGGAACTTTAAAGATAAAACAAACAATTTTAATGGCAGTTTAATAAAATATAATCTTGATTTGATCCAAATATAACCCAACTATACTCCAATTAAATCCAGTTTGTTAAAATACATTTATATGTTAATACATTTAATTTAAATCAAATTTATTGCAAATAGATTCATATTATCCCAGTTTATTCAAAGCAGCCAGCCAACGAAACCAATGTATTGAAATGAATTTCCACTTTGGTTCAAACCTGGTAAACTTGATCAAATTACTACTGTTGAGCAATAATGCATGAGACAGATGATTGTTTTTCCTGTTTGTTTTTGTATTTTAGTCCAGAGTCAAAAATATTATTATTCTAGCCGCTCTTAACTTCACCTCTCACATATGAAGCCTTTCCTCGAAAAGGAAACAGCCTTGTAGAGATTTAACATGATGCATTTTGAAACTGCTGTCCCATGACATTTGTGCTGTTGATGATTGTGCTACATTAACAGATAACTGCATTTTAATCTGCTACATTAAGATATGTACAGTCATGAATACCAGGATGTGTAAATCCAACACAAACAAGGAAGATGCAAGCATGGCTGGAATTGTAATTCCTGACTCGATAGAGCGCTACCTGACTAGCTCATCAACAAATTAAAAATGACAAAAAAAACCCCAACATCAGTTGATGGCTTTAGCTGTCCCTGAAAGAGTACTACTAACTTCAGGTGAACACTGTAGCACAGACGCTCATCCGTTACAGTTTATATCAACAATTGTTAGAAAAGTCTTGACAAAAACCATGACTTATGGCTTCAACTCTAAAATGAAATACATGAACTGCTTTTCTTCATTTGCAATAAACAAATCAAACTCACGTTAACCTGCAGAGGTATAACAGCCAGGTATACCCTCTGATCGGAAAAAACAGTGGTTTGATCTGCAGTTTACATGCCGAAGTGCCCTTTAGCAAGGCACCCAACCCTACATTTTCATGAAATATTTATGAATGTGTGCATGACAGAAAAAAAACAACTATATGCACTAGGAAAGTGGTCTCTGATTGTGTTAATATATGAATTCAGTTTATTTATTAATCACCACGAGTAAAACAAAGAAGAGGCTATGTCATCTCAAAGGCTAAGGGTGAGGAAGAGGAGGAACTTTTAAACCAGGCGAACAGCAGATGCACCAAATTATCAGTAATGAGCATCAAATATTGCAACTGGCAGTCCCATTAAGAGAGCGTGGCCCCTGACCCAGACCACCGCTTTTTTCTGTTTGCTGGGATTCTCTGTCTTCTTTTAAATCATGTATGTGGCATGCTACGTGTTCTTGTACCTAATTGCTTTTTGACACCCAAAATGCCCATTTACGTCCAGGAAAATAAGCTTAATTTTTATAACGTTAATCCTCCTACAGAACACCTCCCCCTTTTGTTTTAAACGTAGTAATGTTTCCAGAATGACTGCGAAGAAACATTGAATAAAAGCGTGGTCATTATGTTGTCTGTTTCAGCTATTAAAGGGCATCTGTTGGAGTCCAGCTCAACTAATAAAGTGTTCCCATGTAATGACCTAGAAATGAGAATGTATTTGTTCATTTCCATGCAGCTTTTACGGGAGCTCTGAATTGATTTACTGTGCAAGAATAAGGGCAAATGGAGGTTTCATTCGGTGTGGTACGACCATAAAAATAGAAGGCGCTACATATATTCTGTACCATGCAATCACCCCAAAGTTGCTTGAAAAATCAAGCTGCAAGCCATTAAAGCTATTAAATTAGAGGCTGCCCTGTTCCCACTGTTATGAGTAAGAAAATGGAATGCCCAGAAGCTAGAGTCATGGCACATTGTGTCAGCATCTAGTGCTGGATGATCATTTCGCTTAACAAGAGTAATTACAACATTCAGCATGACTAATATAATTCAACATAAATTAGCGTGACCCTCCTCAGGCATCAAACTCCATCTATGTTCTTTTTCAATTTTAGCTCTACTGAAGCCCGCTGTGTTTTAAGGAATGACACAGAAAGATACCCGCATAATTTCTTCGCCAGCTATGAAATTAAGATTAGAAGTAAATTAGAAAACTCCATTGCATTTGAGTTTTGGTTGCCACCCCTTAGATCATATTGTAATACTTTTTGTCCCCCTTTTAATCAACCTTTAAGAATAGCTAAGTCAGCTGGGGGAAAAGGTAAAATAAATGTAAATGTATTATAACTTGGAAAAAAGACCTTTTTATGTACTGCTTAAGGAAGTGTGGAGTTTCGGCCCAACTATTGTAGGGACAATCCCCAGTCTACCTGCACAGGCAGCATAGGTCTATAAGTCCTGTAATGTCCTGATTATTGTTTGTTTTATGCCAATTTCACAGAGTGATGATTCCCCTGACTGGAGGTGGAATAAAGAGGGGAATCAACACTCTCCAGCTCTGCATTCACAGTGATCCCACAAAGATGTAGCATTCCCTTCCCCGGTGTGTGATTTCACAAAGCATTATGGTATTTCTGAGTATAAAGATAGTCCCTTTCCTCAACTTTGTTGTCCACTGTCTTGTCAGCTCTGTCTTTGGTTGTTGACTGCTTTGTTCATGTCACTGAAAGTAGCTGAGCAGCTAGTGCCCCAAGTTAATTCACAAAAGTGGTCAAAAACCTGCCTCAGCATGTGTTGTTGACCATCATAAAGAGACTAAGTTAATCCTGTTTGCTTCATGTCTCTGATACACCTTTCTGTAACACCAGTTCATACAGCACTCATTTCATTTCCTGTAACTACCTTCTATAATGGTGCAGCCACAGAACAAAGAGTCGAGCTGTTGTGTCCAGTGTGCCAGTTGTACATATTGCTGCGTATATTATATGCAGGAGGGTGGAGTAAAGGTGCTACAGCAGCAGAAGGAAATCGCTGTGTGAATGGAGCTACAGTGACCCACAAACACAAACCACATGCTTTTCAATTGGTCTCAAATGAGGCCACTAAATCTTTCACAAAATGGAAAATAAGTCATAAACGTGACATGTCCAGTATTTACAGCATACATTTCTGCCATTTTATTTCTATTTATTGACCTAAAAAGTTCAATATAAGTTACTATGTATCAATATCACCTGTGACCATGTGCCGAAAACACATCCCAAGAAAATTAATGTATCAACTTGTCTAATACAGTCTTTGTTGCTACATCACAATTAACACATTTATAAACTTACAGTGGAATATTACCAGAGTGGATCAATGATTTCTCCAGTTATTGATCCACTCTTGTGCCAGTCATGTTTGTATGTTTTTTTTTTTTCAATTTCTGGTAATTAATAATGTAAAAAATTAAAGAAGAAAAAAAAAAAGTAAACCTTTGGTAGGCAAATAACTTGTGAATCCAGGGTAGCCTATAGGGATGTCAATATAGTTTTGGTCGTATGATTTTTTTTTTTTCTTTTGCATAATTAGGCCAGTTTAAGTCTGTTTACCTCTTTCAGAGCTTCTAAATGAGGAACAGCAGCTCAAGTTCAGGTTGTTTAGACTGTCCTTGATGCCTCCCTCCACCGCATGTTTTTCATGCTCCAACTTTCTCTAGTTTTACTTTACTCCTGGCACTTTAGCTGTACATTTCTTCTGTGCAACTATCTTAATGCATCCAAATTTCAAACTGAGTATTTTCAGTCAGCCTTTCTGCAAAATTTTTCCGGTGAGGAAAACTTACGATAATGCATTTACTAACATTTCCTTTGACCTGAAGAGCTTTTCAATGCCAAAGACCAAGAATACGAACAAAAGTGGTGACAAAACATGCCAAACATCATTGTACAGTCCATTTGTCGCTGTCATAAGTGTGAAATCCTTGGAGCTTTCATCTTTATGAAACTGCCACAGAAGCTAGAAAATTGAGTTTGTTGCTCTTGCACACCTTACCACTAAAGTGTGGTTATGTCCCCTGTGAAATTACTTTATTGCGGCGCTATTTCGTCTTGGATTTCACCTGCAACCAACAATCTTTAGTTTGTTTGCCTACAGAATCCTGCTGCAATGACGACCGACCACCAGGGTACAAATACTGCGGAGAACGAAACAGTGATTTATGGAAGGAACTCTTTCTTTTGTCAGACGTTATAAGTTGTTAAGACAAAAGCACATACGGCGATGATTGGTGATCTTAGGGCAAACTCAAAGTTAAATTGGTTCCACATACTTTTTAATCTAGTGGTTTAAAATATTTAAAGCATACCTGGGATGCACATAGCATTTCTTTTCAGATTTACTCAAAATAAACTAATAGGGATTCATTTTACCGCTTCACTGCAGCATGTCTCGCTGGATTTCAATTGTTGGTCTGTGAGAGCACACACAAAGAGATGAACTTGTGGGCTAAAAAAGGTGAAATGAATGTTGGCCACAACGTTATATCAGCCATCTTAGTCCAAATGTCACCCGGGCTTTTTTTTCTGATAAAGCGACAGAGTTATCAAACTGCTTCCTATTGCTGCTGCCATGGTGACAGGGAGGTATAAAAGAGGTGAATTCAGAGGTTGATAACGCTGGTAAATAGATGTTTCTGCTTCATCCATCCTTTCAGATTATGTTCTGAAACTGTTCACGTCCAGAGTTAATGTAGTTTTCTGTGCGTGTTGTGAAAAAGTTGCATGAAAGACCACTGTTCGACTGTCAGGTATGTATTTTTGCAACATACAGTATGTGTTTGCAACTACATTATATTGTGCTTTGTGCAACATTTTGCATCTTTCTTGTCTCAAAAGTCAACTCTGAACAGCAACCCGTTTTTTTCTTGTTACATTTTGAAGGTTCATCCAGCAGGATTTGAGAAGGTTTTGTTAGACAAATTAAAACATTGTTAGACCATCTAATCCAAAATGCTCAGCCTCTTCCTTCTAACATCCATCCCAAAGCGCACCACACGAAACACGTTTAATGACATGGTCAATCATAACGGTGGTGATGTCTGCATTGAAATCGCTTTTTACTTGTTTCTCAGTAAGAAGCTGGTGCGTTTCTGTCCCTCTCAAGGCCACCAAGCGCTTCCTGCTCCAGAGCTGGAGATGTTCACCCTGGCACATCCTACGAAGGAATTACTCAAGTGCAAAGCCACCGCTGGCCTATCCTGTACTGACCTTGCACTACTGAATAATAATGATTTATTTCTTTATTTATACTGACATACATACACACACACACACATGCATACGTACAGGTTAATCTCATAGAGACACAGTTCTTATATTCATGAGAGATCTACTTTACACAATAACAAATACTATCAATAAATCATTTAAAAAGATAGGATCAAACTGCAAATATCAAGAGTTGCATATACATCCTCAATGTGATTTAAATACAAGCAAAAATTCATTTAGAACAGAAGAGAATTAACATATCATTCTAATTAATGTAATTATTTAAATAACTATTGATGATGTATAGTTTGGAGACAGTGGCACTGAGGAAGAGTCAGGAGGCAGAGCTAGAGGTAGCAGAAATGAAAATGTTGAGCTTCTCTTTGGTAGTAACAAGGGCGGATAGGATCAGGAATGAGAACATCAGAGGGAGGGCATGTTAGAAGCTTTGGAGATAAAGTCAGAGAGGCCAGACTGGGATGGTTTGGACATGTGCAGAGAAGGGATAATGAATTTATTGGGAGAAGGATGTTAAGGTGGGAACTACCAGGCAGGAGGCCTAGAGGAAGACCAAAGAGGAGATATATGGCTGTAGTGAAGGAGGACATGAGTGTGATTGGTGTGAGAGAGGAGGATGCAGAGGATAGGGTTAGATGAGACGGATGACTTGCTGTGTTGACTCCTGAAGGGAGCAGCCAAAAGGAAAAGAAGAAGATTTGAATGATTATTGAATATCACTACATTGGCATACGAGATAAAGGAAATGGGTTAGAACTGTGACAAAAAAAAGAAAGTTCATTTGTAGTTCTAAGCATACAATGCATTTTTAACTTCCATTTTATGTCTCCCACCAATTTATTCCTTTCTCTGAAAGGATCTGGTTACAGGGCCTCAGTCCATGACATCCTCCACTATGAGGAAGAAAAAAACCTCATCCTCAATGTGGAGAAGACGAGGGAACTCATTAAAGACTTCAGGAAGAAAGTTCCCCTCTGCAAACCCTCATCACTACAGCGACTGAGGTAGATAGAACTGACAGTCACAAGTTCCTGGGCCTCCATGTCACACCGAACCTGAGATGCTCAGAAAACACTGTTGCTACAGTGAAAAAAGGCTCCAAAAAACAATATACTATATATAAAATATACAGCCAATATACTATACAACTGCTCAGGAAGGCTTGGCTGAGCCGGTGCCCATTCACACAAACCTACAAAGGGCTCGTGGAGAGCATCTTCACTGCAGGCATCACTATTTGGTACAGGAACACCACCCAAGCAGAGAGGAGAGCTCTCCAGAGAATAGTTAAAACAGCAGAGAAGATAAACGCAACTGATCTTCCATCTGTGGACACCATTTACACAACACGCAGCAGAGAAAAGGCACTGAACATCTACAAGGACACAAACCACCCAGCACTCCCCATCTTCAAACACAAACCATACAATCTGAGATGCTGCAGAGCAGACGGCATCATAACTCACCCAAGAAGATTCCACCGCAGCTTCTTTGTTGCCACGGCAATTTTTTCCTCCCTGAACAATAAGGACTCTTCACGCCAACTACCTCACTGAGGCTGATGAACAATAATATAATGTTAAAGTGTCTATCTGTGTGCAATATGTAACCTGTGTGCAATAAATATTGGCATTTACATAAATAGAGTATATTTTTGTTTAAATAGAGTGCACAGTTTCTTTAATTGTATGGTGTGTTTTTATTTTATGAGTATTTTGACTCCTGACTAATACATAAGAATTCCTTTGTGCCCAGACTGAATGTTTGTGTATAAATGGCAAATAAAGACTTTAATGTCTTTAACTCATATTGTTGGTTAACTCTGTATTTCCACAGTTAAATTCATGAAGACCGGAAACTCTAACTTTTGCTCGTCACAGCTCCCTCCCACAGAGGCTTGGGTCTGTAAGATCTTTTACAAAACCTTGGGGCCATTGTGGGCAGTTCTTTGTCCTTAGATCACATGTTCAGTAAATAATTTGTTTGGTTTCTTCCATCTAACTATTGCAAAGGTAGGACACGTTGTTTCTAAGGAAAACACGGAATTGATTATTCATGCTTTTATTTCTTTATGGCTGGACTACTGTAATTCTCTTTTTACCTGTCTGAACAAAGCGTCCCTGAATCGTCTGTGGTCGATATCAAAACTACAGCCTGTTCCTGCTCTTATCTGTTTGTTTTTAATAGTTTAATTGCTTTCATTTTACAATTTTTATTTTATGCTAAATCCCGCTGTGACTGCTGTCTGTGAAAGGTGCTCTGTAAATAAATGTTATTTATTTTCTTACCTGGCAGAAGGCCAAGTTGGCTGCCAGCTCTTTGCCGTTTAACGGCTTTCTCCCCCTGACCCTTTAAGGTCAACCCAGAATCATTTGCAGATGTCTATTAGTACAGCAAACAACTCAATAAACCACAATATCTTAACCCTTAGAGCTCAAGCAGCACAGTTCAGTGCCTGGGGATGCCCTTGGTAAAGTGCTGTGGAAATAAGAGAAACTTCCCTATATGGACATCATGGGATGTTTATAAGGCACAGCTTATTGACTTTATGAAATACCTTTTTCCCCATCTTTTTACGTGAGGTCTAGTCAAAATCATGATTCATTTTATATCATTTCTTTATACTGAAGAAGCAGTTGTGCAGAACTCAGAAAAGCAACAATTTTTCTGTTATTTTTGTCATGAAAAGAGTTAAGTGAACTTTAAACTGTGAAGTTATTGATGATAGAAAGGAAAGTAGATTAAAAAAAATCAGAGAACTTTTTTCTCCGTTTTTGTGAAAATGGAAAAAAATAGACTACCTAAGTTGTGCTGAAATAGAGGATAAAAAAACACTCTATATTGCACGTTCTCATTCCCTCTGTACATTTTAATGTAGTAATGAAAAAAGCAGCCTAAATGCTCTGAGCTCTGAGAGTTAATATAATAGGATTGGTTATGGTCGCTTAACTTTTTTTCCACTGTTCAGATGTTAAATCCTCTGAATATACTAAGTGCTAAAGAGCTAAAGTGATGACAGTTCGCTTGAAAAGCAACTGTCACTTAAAAACAAACAAACATTCTCTTAATTATGCATAAATCTGTGGTTTAATATAATTGTACCTGGAAAAGGACATAAAAAATCACTTCATTTGCCTTTTTCTTTCTTTTTTTTTTTTTTAAGCACCAGCCTGTAAATACATTTTTATGTTTTTGTGCTGTAAAGTTGGACATTTTAACGTGGAGGTCAAAGGAGATGCTTTTGAAGTGAACCCCTAGTGGTTAGTAGTGGAACTGCACATTTCCATCACGCGATTTAAGCAAACCAGACATAGCCCTTTGATTAAAAGTTTAGATGCCAGAGAAGTTGGAAAAAGTTAAATGAACTCAGTAAATCTTACAAATTATTTTCCTTCTCGTAAGTAAAATAACTGGAAGTGTTTTTTCCTGTTTCTCACCCATCACAGCAGACAGATTTTTTTTTTTTTACACAACTCTTAAAACACAGAATGTAAAAAACATTTTGAGAAAATCAAACAAAAAAAGATGCATGTTGAAAAGATAATTTCCAAGTCCACAGAAAGAAAGAGTCAAAGGAAAGTTGGCAGCCTGGAGATTCTTTTTCTGAGATTTTGGCAAAAATATCAGATGCATTGATTAATTTTCAGAATTGCTTCATGTTGAACAATATTCCACTAGAGACTTGATTTTTGAGGGTATAATAAATTTGAATGATGCAATAATGATAAATTCTTTAGAGAACTGCACTTACTGATGCAAGGATTGCACTAGAAAGAAACCAAGAAATGAGATTTTTTTTTATTTTCTCCATATTTCTTTCTCTTTTTACATACAGTATAAACTCTGTAAGAAAGGTGGCATAATTTGAGCAGCCTTCACTTTCCCCCTCAAATTTGCATATGAATAAAAGCTCACTTTTAACATTTTCTTTGATCAAAGTTTTTCATCCCGGGTTTTCTGTAGGATGGAGATCAAGCATCAAGATTACCTCTAAATCACGTTAGCTCAATTAACCTTGCTGCCCGCCAGAAAACTTCAGTGAAACTCGTGATTCTGCTGCAGTGGTTGGATGTCATTTTAAATATCCAGACAAAAGATGAAAATAACAGAAAAACAATATTTGTGTAAAGAATGGTGGACAAGAGAGGTATTATTTCAGGATTATGTCCTGTCAATGTTCACTTACCCTTCCAACACTGTTGTTGTTGTTATTGTTAATGTACCCATCCCAGAAGTCATAATCATATCTGACAGTGGCAATAAAAAAAAAAAAGGAAATAACCAAATTTTTATAGTTTATTTTGCTTGGGTTTGACAGATGTAAATAATTCCCTCACTCTTGCCCGGTTGTGACATCTTTTCTCCACTGACATTTTATTTAATGACATCTGAAGTGAAGACGAAATGAGATAAAAAAAGATGAGATAAATATGGAACATAATGCTTCTCCAAAGTGTTGAAGTGCAGCTTATTGATTGCTAAGAGGGTTTGTGTGTTTCTCTGCTGTATAAAACTGCTAGGTGTGTGTGTGTGTGTGTGTGTGTGTGTGTGTGTGTGTGTGTGTACGCTTTGAACAAGCTGTATCTGTCCCCTCCCATTTTCTTCTTTGGAGATTTACTTTTATCAAGGGGTATTCAACCATGCAGATAACTTTGAATTTGCTGGGTGTTCATGAATAAAGTAAGCATTTAAACACATTCAGCTTGTCCATAAATTACAGCTCAACTGCTTTAATATATATATATATATATATATATATATATATATATATATATATATATATATATATATATATATATATATA
>JAOWBL010000013.1:12800043-12817832 GCA_028564865.1 Zenarchopterus dispar
CCCCCCCCTCTCATCTGCAGGGTATGGCTCTTTCGAAATTGGTGCCACAGCTTTGTGTTACCTTTTTTCAGAGAGGCATTAAATGCAGGAAGGTGCTGCATGATTTTACAGATGTGGAGAAAATTAAATTTCTGGAGTAATTTTCAAGAAAGAGACAGGTTGTGTTTATAAGTTTATAAGTTTATAGTGAATTCAAACATGATATAAAGCACAAGGAACATGTTTTTTCATGAAATGTCTTCTTTAACAATATTTCTTTTCACAGCCTATTCATTTTTTTTTTTTTCATTTTGACTTTATAAATTCAGGTGATCTGACTGAGCAAACTTTAAGATTACTCAGTCATGTGTTTATACTCTTTGGTTCATATAATTAAACTGCAATTTCCTTCCAAAAACAAGTCAAGCTGAAAGATGCCAAGGGAAAAAAAAACACATGCACAAACGTGTTTTCTTTCTGGATTTACTCAAACATGTAAAACAAGAATGCCGAGCTGATTGGTGTCTAATTTGCGGCAGCAGCTTTAAACTGATTTATTCTGCGTTACTGTACTCACGCTGCGTGGAGCGGAGAAGGAAGCGGACCATGATGAAGCCTATCCTCTCATTCAATCATTAGTGAATATCTATTTGTCCCCCAGTCAGCATCCTTTCACTCCTCTCAAACGCCTCTAATACAAGGACCGGAGTGAAAGCTTTAAAAGCTGCAGCTCCACTTCCACGGCATGAAAAGGAGTTTAACTCAGTGATTGAATAAATGTCGAGTCCTTTATGTGTGTCGCACTGACGCACTCCTGCACGGCCCATTTATCCCAATGCATTGACTTCACGTTAGCAAACAGAACAAGAACATGAGACAGATCTCAGCATTTGTTCACGACTTTTGATTTATTCATCTATCGCGAAGAAAGGAGGAAAAACTAGTTCTTTGTCTACATAGCAGCCTGTCTTTAGAATAGCAATTACATACCTTCAAAGGCTGTCTTTATCTTTAACAAAATGATGAAGAGCACAAAGGTTTGCCGAGCTGCAGAAGGGGATGTTGGGGGGCAAAAAAAAAAAAAAAAAAGACAAGGTAAAGGCCGTGCCCTGTGATTCGTCCTGCTGTGTTAACAGGCTGTCTGCCTCATCACAGATCAGAGGTGTGCGGCTCCCGTCTCTGCGAGGACACGGTGACAACACAGCACCCGGCGGACCAATCCAATTAAGTATGCTGGTTCACAAAAACACTGTGGAAGGTTGCGCTGACGCTCTGCTGCGGGCCGATTAGAGTCACGTGACCGCGGCAGCCGGCCAAAAACGGAGCTTAGGAGCCTGGTGCACGACCAACCAGCAGCTCAGTCATTCAGCATGCGGGTGAAAGATAATGACTTTCTCTTGTTATTAATGACCCGTGCCTGATCTTATTTATGAAAGGATACTTGTGCATGTTGGGCAGAAGATGAAGGAGCGCCAGATTGAAGATGTTTCTCTATGTAGGGATTCTAATTAATTAAAAGTTTTATGAAGTCCAAACAAACAGTGTGTCTATACTTCCTCTTATGTGCATAAAAGCTTTTTGATTTCCATCTGAAATGCCAATTTCAATAATTTATGAAATATATTACTTTCCTTGAAGCTTCCCTTGCTGCAAGCCAATGTTTGAACATCAAAATGTTAACTTCTGCACAGGCTTGCATGATCACGCAAATAATTTCGGAGGAAGGAAAACTTCCATTGATGTAAAGCAGTGACCTCTCTTTGAAGAGCAAGTGATGAAAAGGGAGGAATAAATGTAATATGCAAAAAAAAAAAAAAAAAAGTGAGGCAGTCTGAAAGCCGACACGTCCTTTTATGAAAATGTGCATGTGGAAATGCAGCGCGTTTAAAACTGCAAAAATGGAGAGGGATGGGAATCAGAAAATTACAATAAAAACAGATTCATACATCTGTTTTCTGTTTTTTTTCCCCCAGATTTCTGTATAAGTTAAATGATCTCAATGTCTGTTGAAGATTAAAATGCAGGTGACAAGTAGTTTCACTCATGACTTTTATCAATAAAGCAAAGAACAAAAAGTGGTGCATTCTGCAGGACATCTAAAGAACCAATAATCCAAAGCAGGAAGCAAAACAATTTGGATGTAAAATGCAAGAAATCAAGACAAGAAGCAGCAGCACAGGCAGTATGACAGAAACACAACAAATAAACTGCAAAAAGAAGGAAAAGATGGGATTCATATTTACATATACAGTCTATACACATGATTGGGCTGATATGACACTGGTGTAGACTATTCAGGCAGAACTGACCAAGAAAAGATGTAACCAAGGACAAAGTAGAAAATAAAGGAGCACAGAATGAAAAACACAGCCAGCAAACCACAACTAAAAGCCAACAGAAACAAAAAAGTTTCTCAGTGACTTCAACTGTACTTCCCCTTTCCTGGCTCTCAAAGGCATTAAGTTTCCATCCAGAAGGTTTTTTCAATTCAAAGTGACTGGGGGGGAGTTTAGAGCTCGTAAGCTGTTGGAGTCAGACACAAATCACTGATCCTCACGTCACTCCTGTGGCTGTGGGTCGGTGATTTGCATATGACTTCAAGAGCGGGTAAGCTTGAACCTCCCCACCAGTCAGCTTGACTTGACAAAGCTTTCTGGATGGAAAGTTAGCGTCTTCAGCAACCGAGAAAAGTTCAGTTCAGTTTCTTTGATTCAAGACTTTGAAAAATACTGACTTGGATGACTAAAACTCTACTCCAGCATGAGATTTAAAATCAACATCCTTAAAAATCACAGCTGACACACTGTTCAACTTTAGTGTTTTGGACTTAAATTGGCTATAAAACATGCTACCCTGCTGAAATCAGATCAACATTAAAATGTTGTCATGTGAAAAGTGCTGGGCTTTAAATTACAGTGCAAGACATTTAAGAAACCCACAAAGACTTTTTGTCATTTTTAACCCAACATGTCCCCGGATAGGTGTGGAGGGTCAGCTGCTTTTATGCCACTGTTCGGGTGTGGTCACTCTCGTTTTTTCGTCCATCATTATTTCATCGAGTCTCTTACTCATATCTGCCACGACGTGCACTGCAGATGCGCAAAGGAAGTTAGGCTGAAACCACCTGTGGCGGTGTTTCTGCTCAGGTGAGGGTGTAGACGTGGAGGAGGGGTTCAAGGTTCTTTCCCTCTATGTAGACAGAGACCAGAGACAGCACAGGAAGACCTGGACAAGTTCCAGGTGATGTAACGCATATGTTTCTGAAGCATCTTCTTTCTTGTACTGCACATTGCAAATGAAAGGAACAAGCAGGCCTGGGAAGCCGGCGGAAACACTTTAAATGTACAAAATTATAATTTTTGGTCCAATATTTCATATATCAGGCATCAAGGGGTTAAGACACTGTCAATTAACCATTTTACCCCAGTTGACTTAGCTTATTCTAACCTATGATACAAAATAACCCATCCTTTTACAGTCCCTTAATTACCAGGCATTTAGCCAGGAAGTACCTAGGAATTTCAGTTATTTACCTGGTAATTGAAATGGGTGTAAAAGGATAAATACAAAGTAATAATTGTTGAACAGTTTCATCACATTCAGGTGATTTCTGAACTAGCCTGTAAATATGTTCATTTATGTTAATTGCACAGTTTGCAAAGTTGGATTTATTTTAACATGGAGGTCAGTGCAGAATTACTTATTTTTAGATCTCACCCCTAGTGGTAAAGTCAAAGAACTTTTGCTTTTTTATACTTCCGCATTGGCTTCAACCTGGAAGTTGGAATGTTAGAATTTGACAAGGACACAGGTGGCATGAAGATTTGACAGGAGTGTTATGAAGAGACAAATTAAAACTGTCATTGTGCAGACTGTCGACTGACATGTTCATGCTGGAGGCACAACTACTAGCAGCAACTTCTACAATGATTTTTATTTGATTCTTCATGGAGGGCTTTGAACTTGAGTCAGTGCATACAAAGAAAGTCCAGCAGAGCGTTTTCTCCTCTTGTTTTGTTGGTTCTTCAGTTTACTGTTGTGTTTTATTGTTGTGTGTTGCACGTTAGGACCATTATCTAAATCCCTATGTGATCCTGAAATAATAATTTATGAGGCCACATTCGTTGGTGATTGTGCTGATTGCAAAATTAACCATTAAGCCTTTGTGAATTTAGGATCAGAACCTGGTGATGAAGTTGATTGTTCTCACAGGATTTCTAAAGGTGATTTGGATTCAATTGATTTGTATTAAATAGTCACTTTAACATCCCAGTGGAGATGTTAATTATTGACCTGTGTGGCTTTAGATATTGCTGTAACGAATCCTCACACAGACAGGAATTAAGAAATGAAGTGCTGATTCAGATGATGTGGTGCCGTAAATGCAGTGAATAAAGCCCCGTTGTCAATACTTATTGAGCCGAAATCTCACTGGATACATATTGTAAATGAATCTGTGACAAACTGGCCCATAACCAGCATGTATTTGTAAACATGAGAGAGACTGTACAGTGCCCAGTGCATTGATAGCAATAAAGCTGATAGTTTGTTAGTTTATTTATTTAATAAGCAAAGTTCTGTGTGCTCCTCTCATTGAGCACTGTGACCTGCCGTTTTCCCCTAAATGGTGCCAAGTTGGTACCTTGTACACCAGGGCTTTCTGTTCAAACTTTATAAGGAACACTATGCTACAGAATAATTAGTTTTATAAACTAATTTAAAGAGGATATCCCTCAGGATGATTTAATTGGGGGTTCCATTTAGTTTAGACACGTCCACTCCTGCATGGGTGTACGCTGGTGTGGTGGAGCAGCACTCTGACCTTCAAGCAAGAAGGTTCTGAAGGGTTTACTGGCGACCCTGTCGCTACTATTCTGGAGATAAAGATATTCTCCTGGTAGACTGAAGGAAAGGAACAAAAATCAAGGGAGCTCCTAAACAAATGACTATACACAGTTCCATTTGTGACAAAAAAAGAAACACAACCTGAACAATTAAAAGTTGGTCTTTGATTAGTTCTGGTTTGTTCCACTGCTGAAACGTCTTTGTTCTCCCCCCCGCTGAGTTGTGTGAGTAACACAGAAGCAGGAAGGTGTACATTGCTGATGTTATGGCCCCGGTCCACCTCGAGAGGCAGTAACAGAGCTTTATCGAGGATGAAATTTGAGCTGTGTGAGTTGACGAAGTGTAACGGCATACCTGGGGTGCAAGGATCAAATCAGTCCGTCAGAGGAGCAGTGGAAGGCACTCCAGTGAGCCACCTGACGGCGCCATTTAAGTCTAATGTCAGAATATATTTGACAAGCAAGCTAACGCTAATAAAAGCTAAAGCTGACAAGTTAAAGACAAAAAAGAAAACAGGTTTTCAGAGGGACAGAGAGCAGCTGAACTGGTCGTGTTTTGGCACCTGCTACTCTGCCATCCTGAGCAACCTGGAGGCATCACCACCAGCTGGAGCCAGACCAATGTTGCCTTTCAGCTGAAGCTACCTCCTCCAGCTGTGGCTGCACCACAAACTCCATCAGGGAAACTTCATCCAGCCCAGCTGTGTTGTGCTGAGTGTGGATCACAAAGTAGAGGAAAGAGACTGCTTTAGATGGAGTCTTTAGATACTTTAGATACTCCGCCTTCGTTGGGTTTGCTGTGAATCCACAGTTGGAGGGTAGAGGCAGGAGAGAGGATCACCAGTGCATCTTTATTTTGTGATCGCTGTGAGAAAGTGGAAATGTTAGTTCTACCACCCAAATAAATATGATGACCTTTAAATGTTTTAATACAGCTGGAGCACATTTCCTGGTGTTAGTCTGTGGGATGCTGAGTGAGAGGAGCTGCAGCTCTTACAGACTAGAGTGGAGCGTCAGGGAGGAAGGACACACTTCAACTGTCTTTGCCTAAGCTACCTTATACTTTTAAATGTCACTGGAAATTCAGAAGACCCAGGTCTTAAAGTGCCAATATTATGCTTTTCTGGCTTATGTACAGTGTTATTATTATGAATTATTTTAGATGTGATAAGAGACTAAAAAACAAAGTAAAAGCAGAAGTGTGCACAGGATGGTTGCTTTTCAGGTTGCTGGGAAAATTTCTTTGGTTACTCAACGATTGGCGGAATTTCCTTATATGGTCATATTCGTCAGGAAGTGCACATTCACTGGAGCAAGAGATCAGAACTCATTTAAAAAGACAGATGTTAACAACTGTAGATCTGCACTTATTACCAAGCATTTTACTTCATTTATAGGCGTCTCTAAAGAAATGTATTTTAGTCTGTGATGTCAGATGTCCATTCCACACACCAAATCGCTTGCATTGTAAGCATCCCATTCATTTTCTATTGAGCCCAACGAGGCGTGTTTATCGGATGCATAATGGATCTTGGGAAGGCACCATAGTGAGCCAGTTATCCAACCAAAGTTAACATCACTCTCTGTGTCATTGAAAATGAGGTTTAGGTCTTCTGCAGGCAAAAATAAATAAATAAATAAAAAGGTCAGCTGCATGTTCAGGTGAATGCCAAAACAACATGGAGGAAAAGTTAATTGTTGCTTCTGTAGGTTACAACTTGCTCAATCCTCAAATCTGAGCAGCTGCATTTTATACTCGAGTTATCCCTCAAACACTCAAAATTCCAGCAGGAATATTTGTGGCTGGCTACAGTATGGTAGATGTAACATATCGCAAACTATTTAACCATTAAGTGTTTGATTTAAGCAGAGTCAGATATTTCAATAAGATTAAGTGTGTTCTCTGGCTAGCTGGTAGAATTTATGTTTTTGTATTGATTCATTACATCAGAATAGCAAAATTAAACCTGGAAGAAACCGAAATATTAAAGTTCACATCTCCTCGCGACCAAACAAGAAAAGCGATACGACTGCATGTAAAAAGGACATCTGGTCTGACAAAAAACTTGGTCAACCACAGCTCAGTGGATACAGGCTGCTTTTTAGGCCAGCAACAAAATGAATGTACTTGATTTCTTTTTTAAATCATTATTAATATTTTGTTTGGTTATGACACTACTATCCAGCACTAACGCAGGTGATAAGTAAACTGTCTGTGTTGTGTTGGCTACTGTGTGAGCATTTTAACACAATCAACACAACAAGTCAATCAAAAATAGTTTGACAGTGACACTAGCTTTTCCATTTCTTAGCAAATGATGTTTTCTGACTCATTCAGCATTTTATCACATGTTGCACACCTATACTTTTCAACACAGGCATAACCGTATATAGATGTGACTACATTCATGTTCTGAGTCAGATTCTGCTTGTAACACACGTGGAAGTACCAGGCTGATGAACATGATATAACCCAATATTGCCTCTTTAATACTTTTAGCTTTCTAAAAACCACCATGGCTGTTTAAAATCTGGGTTCTTTTGGACAAAACATGTCTAACATGATTCCCACTTAAGACCTAATATGAGCTGATGGTAAACATAGGAGGGGTCAGCTCTGGTACCAGTGTTAATACCAGAACAGCGGTATTGTTGTTTGTGGTTATTAAATTGAACTTTTTCTCCGAGTTTTATTATCGGCCATGGCTTATATTTATTTGGACAGTTGAGACTGGTAATATGCACTTCTGAATTGCCCTTCCAGTTGGACAGGTGGGAGCTGACCTACATGATCCAATCCCAAGACAAGCCTCAGGGAAGGCGGCTGTTTATTGGAGAGTTGGGAGTCTTATCACGTTGATGTTGACAGTAGTAGGGTGGCCTTCCATCCACTTGTCATCCATCCACTAGGACACCCCTCCCCACCTCCCCAGAACAACTTTGGCATGCATATGGTGGTTAATATGGAAAGGGCAGAAACAGATCAATACCTAAATGTTAGAGGAGAGAATGGACTGCATTCAGATGGAGCTCTTCCAGTCTTGTTAAAAGCTGAAAATGCTTTTACAAGTCACAGTTGCTCATTCACAAGCACATTCATACAGGACTTTCTCAGGCCATTTAAGTTTTTCTTTTGATGCATGTGATGATTTTTCTCCATTTCAAGCAAACACATACACACACACAAACACACACATACACACACTCACAGATGAATGCTTCAGGGACTTTGTGGGCTTGTGTGTCTTGTCCAAGGACACTTCATCATGCAAACTGGACTATCGGCCTTTTGATTGGCAGAAGACAACATCTCCTCAAAAAAAAGAGAGCTAAGGAAAACATTAAGATGCTAAACTAAGGAAGAAACCAACCAACCAAATAAACAAAAAGACCATAAAAAGTAAAAATTTACAACAGAGCTGGAAATTATAAAAGCTTTTGGTGTGTTTAATAATAATGCCAATTACTGACGAGCATTTTGTTCCTCTGTATCCTCAGTGACCTTGCAGCAGCAGAGTGCGTCTTAGTGCTTTTATCCACAACAAAGATGTCAGTAAAAGGCATCTATGATGTGTCTTGCAGAGGCGTTAACTCCTTTCTGTTTGTCCCTTAATATCTATCAGTCTAGTAATGTTTTCACTTTTCAGAACTCAGTGTTCCGTTTCCATGGTTATGGTCACGAACTGGATTACAAGATAACTTCAACATAAAAACCAGCAAGTGATAGTGACATTGAAGGTCTTTGAATTAGTTAATACGTGGGGTTTTAATCAACATCAGATGTACGAAGAGAAGATTTGGACTTGAATGTTGTAAACACCTGAGTTCAGTAGCAGATGCAGCAGCACTGACCAGCTGCTGCCACCACATGGTGGACATGTGAACTGTTCTTATATAAAACTCCGACGTTCATAAATAAAGTTAGTTTCTTTACAACCTCTGGTCATTGTTTTTATTTTTCTGCTACTTTTCCAGGGCTTATGTTCTTTTGATATCTCTACATTAATGCTGATTTTCTTGCCTCGGCTTTGTGAAGCCTCTTATTATTTATTTAGTTTAGTTTAACCTTTGACCTCCTGTTTTACTTTGGAAGTGTCTGGCCCACTCTGGTTGTGTTTCAAAATGTCAAATGAAATTGAAACGAATACTTTAACATTAACAAAAAGTACTTTTGTTCTGCTTTGAATATGCACATGGCATTCTTTGGTAACAGGACTTTTTTACAGGTTTGGTTTAGGCGTAAAAAAGTTCTTGGTTAGGGTTAAGAAACTGGATTTTGATTGTGGTTGGGGCCACAGGGGCAGCTGAAATCCTGAAGTGCTCCTGTGCTATCTCTAGTTCACTATCTCAACAATCAGTGGTTGGATCAGGGTTTATCAGCATGTTCTCCTACCTTCCTTTGTGTCTTTTGTAATAATCACACAAATACAGTAAACACAAAAGCTATATGCTTGTGTTAAAAAAAAATGGTAAAGCTCCAGAATATTTTTGTGTTTTTTTCCCCCAAAAAACTAATACATTAATTCCCTCAATTGTCTCAGGTGTAGTCCCATGTGTCACGCTGTTGACTCCGTTGTATACAAATTGGGAGCGTGCACACAGCTTGATGTGTGATTACCGGCAGACACAGGAGATTGCTGCAATCACACATCACACTCGCTTCAGCTGAGCCACCAGGCAACAGTTTTGGCCTATGCATCAGCCGGCCCCAGTGAGCCGCACACGCTCAATCCTCCACCAATAATGAGAGCTCCATGTAGGTAACCTTGGTGGGGTGAAGCATCAAACCCTGCAAAGTCAATTTCTCTAAACTTATTAAATCACCCACTGCACAATCAGCAGCAGGGTGTTGGAAAATAAACATCCTGCTGATGGAGTGTGATAGAAGGTGTTAGCAGGTTCCCCGGGAAAGGATTTTTTTTGACTGAGGAAACACATGTTGGCTCTTTACTCTGACAGGGGAGAAGCACTCGATGTGGAGCATGATTTAAAGAGGCTTTAGAAAGGATTTGGTTGTTTATCAAAGAGTCAAAGGCCACGCGACGATCATCCATGTTTGTTTTACAGCTAAATGTATCATAATAAAATAAAAAGTGAAAATGCAGGAGTTAATTAGCGACCAACTTTAGTATTAGCAAAATTATATAAATGAACAGCAACATTTTAAATAACCTTAACGAAAATGGAGAAACACATTCTCGTCTTTAATGTTCATTTATTTTAAGTTGCCTCAAGTTGTGTGATTCCTTGTAACATTTGAAGCACAAAACAATTATTATTTCAGAGCTGGCACCATTATGGATCTTTGCTCGGACAGAAAACTCAATTAAGATGTAATTTTCACATCAATTTTCTTGCGGAATGCTTCCTCAAGAAAATGCCAAAGGCAACTATTCTCAGCGTCAGAGTAATATATCTTTTTCCCCCCTTATTAATATGCTTCAGAAGTCACATATTTTCCATTTTCCTGGTACCAAAGATTATGCTTTGATAGGTCAAATATCTAATGGGGTTTATGCAGGCAATAAACCTAAAGGCTTCATTTTGGTTCCTTGACAGTTTGCCTGAGCTTCAGAAGTTACCTCCACACATTCAAAAGAAAAGAAAAAAAGGAAAAAAAAGATGGAGGTAAATATAAGTTTGTTTTAACATCTACTGCAACAGAAATAACTTGATGAAGGATGACTTTACTTATACTTTTAGGTCCAGAAGTATTAGGACAACCACTGGCAACTCAAGAGTTTTTGAAGGCAAAGAAATAGAAAATTCTTTGATGGTCAATCACCTGATCTCAACTTAATGGTGTTTCCCTGGTCCAGTAGACCTGGCTCAAATTAAAGGGCCATTGATAGACTTTTGAAGACTTTGATGCCGAGTGAAAGAGATGATCCATTTATTTGAATCATGTGTGAAGGGAAACACCTAAAACAGGCAAAGTGGTAGCACTTCAGGACCGGAACTGAGAAACCCTGAAACAGAGAATCTTCTCACTTACTGAAGACCAGTGCTGTTCCAGTGACTGAAAAAAGTTACTAGTTACTTAGTTCAAAAAGTAACTCAGTTACTTTGTTGAATACTTACAACCAAAAGTTTTTCTTTTTTTTACATCCATAAGCAATGTGTCACTGTCAAAAGTAAGTTTTTAGTTTATTTTTTAAAAGAATAACAACAACAACAAAATGCTCCTTTAATGTCCTTATAACTTAATTTCAGTGTTGTAGAAAATATAATACAAACTCAAAAATAAAGTAATTTTCAGCACTGATTTATTCAAGTCTGGCCAGGAAATGATTTGAAAAAATGAATAAATAAATACAAAAACAACATAACAGCTGCTCAAAAATGAAATCTATGAGAAATGTTGAACTTGCATGCCAGGAACTTATTTAATGGCGATATGTTTTACTTTAAGTGCAAAAATTAAAATGGTTAAAGCACTGCTGATAAGTCCATAACATAATTTTAGGAAATAATGTTTACAGCCTTTTTGGAGCAACATAATGCATTTTATATAAAATAATGTTCTGTAATAGCAGAAAGGTGTCACTGTGACTAATAAACAAACCAATGTTTTTGTTACACAGATGTTTTTTTTTTTTTTGTCCTGTAAATGCAAAGAGTATTAGTTACTGACAAAAGTAATGGTGTTATAGTAATATTTACTACCCAACACTGCTGAAGACAAAACTGAAGGCAGGGTAAACACCTGGCTATACATCTGTAGGGAGTAAATTCAAAATTTGGTGACATTCATGAGCTCCAGACTTCAAGAAGTCACTGACTTCTGGAAGAAATCTCATCCATGCATTAAAAAGGGGGATTACATTTACAATTATGCAACTCTTTCTAAATACAGTCACAGCATCTGGCCTATTTGTATTTTTTGGATTGGCTGCATGACCCCGTCTCCCTCCCCCTCCTGGTACCTGGCTGTTTGGAGGTTTTCCTGTTCCTGGTCTTCCTGACCTGGTTCTTCTCCTTCCCAACCAATCAGCGATGAGGGATCTTTATTTAAATCTCAGCTCTCCAGTCATCAGTGACAGCTAGTTGTGATGAACAGCTCGTCTCCTTGTTGATGAGGTTTATGGCTTGTTGTGATCCTGTTTGCAGAACTCTTGTTTAGGTGTTATTTTGGATTGCACCTTTTGACTTCTTCTTTGACATCTTGTGTTTTTCTGTTCTTTTGATTTTATTGTCAATAAATAGCCTCTTGCTCAAGCAGACTGTGTAGAGCTTAATGTTACTTCCCCTGAACAAGCCAGGTTATAACAATACGTCAAAGGTATTTTGCCTAATGGCTGTCATTCCTAAGCACAAGATCATAAATATTCTGTCATCGTCCGGGTACTGCTGAACCTAACTATATGTTACAGCCACGGCTTTATTGTAATAAAGAACTAACATTGATGGTTATAATTTTACCGCCAGCTCTGATTTAAATTACTTGTTTGCAAATAGATATTACAAATCATTTGTTTGCCTCAGATACCATCAGGATTATTGTAAAATAGCACTAATACTGCATTTAGGAAAGACAGCAGGGATTATCTCATTAATTTTTTACTGCAAATGAAATAGAGTAATTACTTTAGTAAACATGATTAACATGTGCAAATGAAAGATAAGAGGCAGGGAATAAATATTTGAGTGAGAAGACGGCATCACTCGTTTTACTGTGTGATGATTAGACTTTATGGCAACACATAAAAAATATAGCTCCATAAAATGTGTCCAAAAAATGGTACACATTATTTACAATCTAGTTTTATCACTTTATGCTTTAGTTTTTCCCAGAATTAAAACCCGTAAGTTAAAAGTGAGTTGTACATAATGTGTGATAAATGTTTAAACTCCAGAACTTTATGCTGATGTGGTTGTATTTTAGGAAGAAATGGTGAGCAGTGGAAGTTCTGGTGGTTGTAACTCGTGAAAATACACCAACCTGTTGAATTGATTTCAGACTTACTGGGTTTTGTTAAAAATGGGTCTTGGCAGAAACAAATGAAGCAACGCACTGGGAGCTGGTTCCGACAGGCAATCTCGAGCGGCGTCTTGTGTTCATTTTCACACGTCTCCGAGGTTCGTTCCTGTGACTCCATCCCGTTCACAGGTCTGTTTAAGAAGCAAGAGCTATTTGTCTCTCCTGATTTTGCCAGCCCAACTTCTTCACTGGTGATCTCAAAATCTCACCTCCTTCTCTGGGTTTGAGGATAAGTTGAATTCATCCCCTTTGATATCTCTTTGTTTGGTTAATAAGTGGGAACTGATTAGACTGAACCTTGATGCCAAAACTCCAGAATGGTTTTACATCGATAAAGCACTTGAAGTGATCACAGCAGGAATTTGGGGACTGAAATGACTCACGTTTGTCAGAATTCGAATTAGACGCTACCCAACACTGGCGTGGTTGAAGGAAAAGCTTTTGAAATCATGCGTTGGTCGGTTCTTTTTTCTAAGGTGGATACTCAGTCAACTTTTGAAAACAGGAGGCCTGAGGCAAGATGCACTTTTGGGCTTGAAGAGTAAGTAAAAGTCCAAAGTACAAGTTCCTATGAACAGCTTTCCGGTGTGCTTTAGGTGGATCTCCCAGAATGACCAGAGGGATTTAGTTATGCTCAAACAGAACAACTGGTAAAAGCACTGCGGATTGGTACTTGACTGAACAACTGCAGAATCATCACTGAGACTGTCTGATGATAAACATCACACATCTTGCTCATGGAAGTTAAAAATCATGTTTTAGATCTAACTTTGCTGCTAAAAAGTGAAACTAAGCAAAAAAGCAGAGGAAAGAAAATGATACAGATATCATCTCTGCATTCCTTATGTATTTTATCTCTATTTCATCTTTTTTTTCCTTCCTCACATGGAGCTGCTCCTTTCCTGCGAGCTTACTTGAGGCAAACAAGAAAAGCCACCGCTGTTTCATGATAGATATTAAAAATTCAGAGGATATCCAGTTCTCTTGTATATTCACTGTTTACATGGTGTGTGTCCTGCCTTGCTGGTTCTTGATTATGTCAAATCTAAAACCATCTCCAACAACAGAAAGATCAGAAGATCATCACATAGAAAGCGTGTTGACAGAAGATATAAAACTGAGAAGCACCAAAGAAGAGATTCAGTAAAATAAGAACAATAAAGAATGATAAAAACCCAGAACAGTGTAGCATATCTACTTATCCATCCATCCATCCATTCATCCACCCTTTACCACTTCCTCTTATTCAGGGTCACGGGTGTCTACTGGAGCCCGTCACAGCTCTCATACACTGTGGACAGGTCACCAGTTCATCACACAACCAACCAACCAACTAACCACACACACTCACATTCAATTTAGGATTTCAGATTTGATATGACATGTGGAAAAACAGAAGAATCTAAAGAAAATCCATGGAAGCACTGAGAGACCTGGTGAACTTCTTACAGAAAGACTCCAGCTTGGATCCGAACCAGTAACCTCGTTGTAAGGCAACAGTTCTCACTGCTAAACCACCATACAGCCTTTTAGATTTGACACGAGGCCTTCTTTACTATAAACATAAAGCAATAACATTAGAAGGATGGACTTCGAGTGGAATTAATTTTGAGCAGTTCAAACTCCAAAAACGCATGGAAAACCTTTGAATCTTGAACATAGGAATAATCAGGGATTGGCCAACTTATCCCAGCAGTTAGACCTTGATAATGATGGATCAGTGAGCTTAAGGCAGCGCTATTCTGGTTCTTTTGCTTTTTTAGTTTCTAAGACTGCATAAAGCAGCACAAAATCATGTTTTTGTTGTTTAAATATCGTCCATCTGGCCATTATCAATACCCACTTATTCCAATTCAGGGTCAGAAGGATCTGCTGGAGCTTATCCTGGCTATCTTTGACTCAGGTGTACCTTTTGGTTGTAACCTTGATTCCTGGCCGTCTCATCCAACAGCTGCATATGAGTGTGTGGTGCTATGTCACATGTCAACAATAGGTGTGTTCCCGCTAGTGGTGGTTCTGATTTCTTTAAAAAAATTATTTTGTTTTCATGATTTTTCAGGACAGGATCGTGAACCCGTGTCTCTATTAGGAAAGGTCCTTGAAAAGTGGCATTTAGGTACTCGGATTGGCCTACAGGAACTACCTGGCGGGGGGTCTCTGCTGACTGAGATTTTCTAAATCATGTTGGTCCAGTTAGATGTTCCCATCTAGCAGGTTTACTCTGATTTCCCACTAATGGAAACGGACCACATGATGAATCTAGTCCCAGAACTACAGTGGACACCACTGTAAAAAGAATTAAATCTCAAGGAAAGAGAAAACAAGAGGTCAACCACACAAGAGACGGAACAGGAGTGAATGATGGACAGAATGGTTGTCAAGGTTCAGTGACTGAACTTTAACTTTAACTTTAACAGCCACAGGGGGACCTGATGAAAAAACTAAAAAAAAGCTAAAAACTGCACACGTTACTAAATTACTAATATTAGTTTTAAAATCGGTGTGACCCTGTACAGGATTAAGCAGGTATAGAATATGGATGGATGGAGAGTTATGAAAAAAAATGTAATAGATGTAGACACGAGTGGACAAAACTTCTTCACACTAAGTGTATAATGGATGAACACACAACTACAGACCATGAATAAAATATAGAAGGAGTTGGAGAGAGACTCGTTATTAAAGAGCAATTAGTTGCAAGCAGAAAATAATTGATGATGACTTCTAATAAGATGACTGACATTGCAGCTCCTGCAGAAACAGTCAGAACGCCTAAAGTACTACCCAGAAACTAATAATTGGATCTCAATTTTACTACTTTTGCAGATGCATTTAACTCAAAATGAAGAGGGAGAGTTAGGAAGATGTTCTCAAGGACACTTGGTGCAGAAAACCTCAGAGGGCACTGGCACCAATAACTCATTATGCAGCATCATTTACCCGCAAGTATAAGTTCTCTGGATTAAAGACGAAAATACTTCACCTTTCCTCCTCTGGTGTAATTCCTTGGGTCTGAGCCAGATCATGTTATCACAATGAGGCCCTGTTGATTTGTTGCGTTATGACCCTGACCGCCTCCCCTGGCCTCAAAACCTCATTATGGACCCGAGCGTCCTCTGTTTACAATAAAGTGCTTTATTTTTTTTGATGGGCTTAGTACACAGCAGTGAATCTCCTGGACGGGCGAAGCTCCTGGCACAGACCGAGGAGAGCGAGCCGCGGAGCTGCCAGAGCAGGAGACGGTGGATAAGCCTCGCTGCTGAGTGAACCAAATGGTTTCATTTAGTTACGCTTCACAGGAATGGGGAAAGACGCAAACACAATGACACATTCAGAATCGGCCGTTTGGAGTAGCACCGCGGCGGTGTAGCTGACATAGTTTTTAATTTACGTTCACGCTTGCTGCTCCTGTTGTAGTGTCAGGGTCAGTCAGGAGTTTAGATTCGCTGTCTTGTCAGACTGGATCCTAGACAACCTGCTTCCCACCTGCTGGATCACTTCATCTTCTATTTTTGTGCACACACAAACACACACACACACATGCACACATTGTAATAATACAGGAGCAGACAATTATCCTTGCTTTAAACAAAAGGTAGTTGTTGTGTTATTATATCTGAAAGAAAACATATTCTGAAAGTCTAGAGAAGCCAAATTTTGGTCCAAAAAGCAACAACTGATGATATTCTGAGTAATCTGAATACAGAAAAAATGTCCTTTTTTTGACATATCCTGTTTTTAATCAGTTTTTAATAAACATATTTACAGTTTGGTTCACAAAACCACTTTTGTATTGTTTAATTTCATATCCACAGCAAGTCTGAGGGGGGTACATATTTTTTTCAGTAATGGGATTAGATGATTTGTATAAAGAAATACATTTATTTATGAGATGTGACCTTTTGATTGACAGTCAGGTCAGCTAATGGCTACCTATAATCACTTCATAATCGGCAGTTTATAGTAACCCAAGGTTGCAGTAATTTCTGATTTTTGCCACCGCCAGCAGCTCTGCAGCTCCCTGGACGAGGGTCGGTTGAAGGAAGTGGTAGCCATGGTATTTTAAAATCTTTTACAGCTGCATCACTTCTTGTTGCTTCAAACTACAGGTTGTGCCGAGGGTCGTATTTAACAAAACATGCATACGTTAATCTTGCGTTTAAAAATAAGTAGTGGCGTTAAACTGAACGTGCATTAATGGGTTAACTTTGACAGCCTTTATGTCTTTTTTATATATCATTTTTAATAAATATATTATAAACATTCTCAACAGCACATATTTTCTACAGGTTATGTGCCTTTGCTCTTCTCTTTTCTGGTCCATTATGTTCCTCATCTGAATGACTCGAATTCGTCTAAACCTTTTCCTTGCTGCCTGGCTTATGGCATCTTTTTTCAGTAAAAAAATTAATAATCTTTACTCTCACACTTGATCCCACTTCTGTTGTGCTTTTGGGTCTCTTGATGTGCTGTGATGTGCTGATTATGGTTTGTTATCATGACTCATTACTGTCAAATGAAAAGACAGAAAAGAAGTGGAAAGATTCAGTTTTAAAACCTATTGTCTGCAGGATTGCAGGTAAGCAACATCTCAAATGATGCATATAAATTAAGCACTTTTCATATTATTCAGTTGGATAGCAATGTCAGTAGGATAGTTGATGTCTTTGGTTAGGCTTGAATATACTCACTGGTGCTCATTAAATTCACTGTTATCCCGTATTACCAAGAAATCATTGATCCCAGGGCTTAAAACCGATCAACTCTGATGATCAGTCTTGTCTTGTCTTTTTATCAGTCTTGTCCTTTTTTGTTTCACATTGGTGATTTGGTCCTCCTTGGCAGAATTGGGGATTCAGATGTTAATAAAATATGAGATTAGACTGTCAAGGAGGACTGGTGAAGGACACACACCTCAAACTAATGCATCATATGAAAATATCTGCTGCAAGATTAAAATGCATATATATATATATATATATATA
>JAOWBL010000013.1:12824397-12837776 GCA_028564865.1 Zenarchopterus dispar
TATATATATATATATATATATATATATATACATATATATATATATATATATATATATATATATATATATATATATATCGGATAAAGGTTTTACAAAATCATGGTACTAATCATTGAAATGTATGCAAAAAAATAATAATAATAACAAAAACTGATGATTAGAAGGCACCACGTAATAACCTGAAACTCCATTTCAAGCTCAATTTTTGGTTATTTCACTTTTCTTCTGCCACCATGATCAAGTTATTTAAATTTTACTTTGCCAGATTGACCTGTTGGTAGGACCCGCGCCCTCAAACCAAGACGGGTCATTATTAAACTGAGTATCAGTGGCATATGTACCTTTTTTTTAGATCCATAGAAAATCAGAAGATCTTTAACACCCATCTGGTTATGCCAAAAAAAAAAAAAGAAGAAAAAAAGATGTGCCAGGGATACTTTTAATCCCAAGAAAATGAACAGTGGGTTTATTTTTTTCCCACTTTGTTAATCCAAACAAAACAGAGCTCAAATCTGCTTTGGATTACACTCCCAATTTAATGTCCAGAATATCAACAAGGATGGTTACATTTGTTCCAAGGTAAATCAAAGCAACAACACTTTTAACTAAGTTATTTAATAGTAATAGTTATGTGGCAACAAAACTTGTGCCTTGGATAAATTAATCAGCTAACACTAAAGTTAGTTACAGTGAACCTCCAATCGGTTTAGTAGTGATAGCTGTACTATCAGGGTTGGTGGGATGGCCGACCCAGCAGCCGCACATGAGACACAAGGATGATGTTTTCTGTATTTTTATTTAGATAATTTTCAAAGTAATTTTGACATGAATCATCTTAATGGGTGTACTCATTTTTGTAGCTCATTGTCAGCTTAGCTTTGATTATGTTAGGAGGTAATTTCTGTTTTTTTGAGTTTATCAGGGCACGGGGTGATTGCTGTTTGCTGGCTGGCCATCAAGGATTGAAAAGTCTGTGGACCGCACCATTTTTCTTGTTGAAGATGGGAAAGGGAAAGTTCTTAGATGGCATAGTTAAATAATTCAGTGTTTTTGTGTAGTTTTATTTCTTCATTAAATAGTTAAATGGTTTTATTAGAACATTGAATTGATTTGGTTGGTAGGTCTTTTTCTCCCCTCCCACCTCACGTTTTTGTCAGTGGTCTGATCACCCACTATCAATGTGAGTCTTGTGTGTCACTTGGTTAGCTCAGCTCAGTTTTATATTGTCATACTCATAAATGGATCAAATGAGCCATATTTCACACTAGTGCTTCAGTTCATCATCAGTCTGTTTACTTGTATCCTCAGTATAAAAAGTAGACTTGTAGCCTTCTTCAAACACACATGTAATTCTTTATCTAAGGCTGCTTCTGTTTTCAGCATTCATCCACCATGAGTGGTTTCTCAGAGGCAGCTATACACCATCCTGAGAGCTTCGTCCTTAGAGAAATTCTAATAAAATGACTTTTTTAAAATTTACATCTGATCTTATTTTACCTTTTTATTATTATCATTATTTGTTTAAATAGGCTGCCTCATGCTTTTGAATAAGACTTCATACCCCTGATGCTATCCTTGTACGGCTGTAAAGCAAGTTTCCCCACTTGCGATCAAGAGTCTGACCATAATTATCTTTAATGGATGGCTGCAGTGTCATTCTTCTTTTCATTTAATGGGTTTCTGCAACAGCTTTGTCCAGTATGAGGTAAACAAGATGCTTATTTCTGCATCTTTTATGGGAAAGACTGATTCACACAAGGATTGTGGCTTTTCTGTATTTCTACATGGCAGATATACCCAGGAGCTGAGGCATATTCACAAAACCAGATGAATATTTGAAAATCCACTTTGTGGCCGTGCATTTTTATATCCTTTGTGCCTTTGAATACTTCAGAGGGTACTGAGGATAGATCTGTGAAAGGATGTTTTTCTGCACATATCTGATTCCTTTACTGCTGAAGCACAGATGGCAACGGCAGGTTGACCTCGCCTCACAAAGTTAATTTTTACAAGACTTAATTATGCAGGTGTAGGTTTGCAGAGTGTGCAAGCTTCACTTCAGCATCAGTTTTCTTCCTGATAAAGGTTACAAATTCTTACACTTGGGAGCTGCCACATGCAAACACAGTCCTTCCTGCCCACTAGAGCAGCTCTTGGCCAAAAGTCTTCCCCTGCTCTTTGACTGCAGCTCACTCGATCTCACCAACCAGATTCTCCCTGCCGGTCAGCCAACGGGATTTGAACTCCTGACCTCACATGCACAAGCCCAAAATGTCTTCAGGCTACAATTGTACCTTATTTGCAACATTTTTATCTAAATTTAAGCAAAGCACTTGAAGAGAAGTTATTATAAAAAGGTAGAACTAATTCACCTCCACCCACTCCTCCTTAGGTTCCCCATAGCTGACCTAAATGAGACCATATATAATAAAGTGCTCATTAAAAAGCAAGCCAGTTTAGCCAAGAGGCAAAAGGAAGGATGGGAGAAAAAAAGTGAAGGGTACTCAGGACAGACTGCAGCTGTACAGTAATATGAACGTTTCTCATAATTTTGAGAGAAAAACTCAACAGTGTAGATCATTATTTTTGGTTTGTCAGAATTCTTTGACAAAAATAACACTTAGGCTTTTCTCTTGGAACTTTTTGACATCATGCATCAGTTCATCAAATTCACAGGTAATGGACCAACTTTATCACAAAATCCATTCAGCAGCTGGGAGCTTTAAGATAATCTCGTGATTTTCATCAGCAGACGGTATTTGTCTCACAGCGAATCCCGCAAAACACTAAAAATTATAATGAGCCACACCACAGGTGTAGAGTCCATCTTTAATAATCACAACAAACTGTGTCAAAACTAAACTTCAACTACAGTTCATCCTGATTGTTTGACTTTTTTTTTTGTCAAACTTTACAGACTCCCAGTAATGTGATGTCCTAATTACACCCACTTACAGACCTGACTCGAGAAAACTGTGACAACTTGATTTATAGTTCCTGAGAAAAGGACATGAATTCATTAATGTGCAGCGGAATAACGACTTCAGGCACAAGTATTTTGTGCACTAAGTCTAACACATTTATAGCACACAAGCTCAGCAGATCATCAGTGCTTGTGGGCAGTATCACGGAAAGACGATGGGGTTGGCAGTGAAGGTCTGTTCATCAAATCAGCCATGAATGAAACTAACAAAAAGTCTTTTATTTATATATATATATATATATAATTTCTGCTGCATCACACATGGCTGAAATAAATGGATCGTCATCAGACTTGTTCAAACCATAACGATAGCCTGGTGAGGTGATCCATTCATCTGAATCAGGTGTGTTTGGGCCGGTAAACATCTAAAGCATGCATATCAGTAGTTCCCAACCAGAAGAACACTGCATTTGCCTCAAGGCTCCTGCACACTACGACTTTTGGCTGTTGTGAAAAATTGTTGAAATACCTGTCATCTGAGATCTAAATAGGATGTCTCACAGTGTGAGTGATGTAAAGACCACTGTCACACTGGTTTCGTGACCAAAGATGACTTGATATAATGTTCTGAGAGAGCCAGAAATCCTCTGACTCCGTCTACTGACTAGCCATTAAAAGTACAACTTCAAATGTGACCTGGTTCATTGTAAAAGAAAACCATGATATATGTTGACAGAAGTTAAAACTACAAAGACATGTCCAGTTGTTCCAGATAATATTTGGTTCTGCAGCCCCAGGTCACATCACAATATACCACTCACTCTCTTTGCAAAACTGACATCCAAAGTTGGTGTCTTCTTCAGAGTCCTGACCAGAAACCATTACACATTCAGACGACGAAACATCCAACTTACTCTGGTTCAGCTTCACTTTAGTTCAACAATGACTCCAAACTACACAATCGTATGTTTTCTCCCATTAAATGGGCTAAATCTGATTTAAAAATATTGAAGACACATTTGATACTAACTAAAGTTAAACTAAAAGTTTGAAGTATGACTGAAGCAGTGATTTATCAGTGAAGTTATATTTATGAATCTGTCTAGAATATTTTAAAAATATACTTTAAATTAAAGAATAAATTAAACCATAAAAAGTGTGTAAAGAATTATCACTTTCTCAAGTCATGCAGGTATACTTTAGACAGTTTCTTTTAAACTCTTCATTTTTTTAACGACGTATGAACTTTGAGGATACAAGCAATTTTTTTTTCATTAGACTGAACATGAGATTGTTCTATACTTGGGGTCTCATTCGGCTTTACTTTTGGCAGCATAAAACAAAACAAAACAAAGGGGGTCAGGGGGCCAATGGGAAAAAAGGTCCTAGTACAGCGGCAGACTAAAAAGCAGGTCCTTGAACTCAACCAATCAGGGACGGGGAACCACACAGCAGAATTCTCCTTCCTGATTCTACAATCAGTACAAAACTGAAAATATAAGAGTCAAGAGCAGACTCAGGGCCGTAACAATCCACAAGAATGGTTTTTGTATTTTATTCTGGTATAAAGGGTTACACTCACTGACAGGTGGCTGCTTATTCCAATATGATAAAATACTCAATATATCTATCCTGGAACTGAGCATAAATAAACCACACTTTTATTCATTACAGATAAGAAACTATTGACAGCATTATCTCGGCATAGTTGATGAGTTAAATGTTTGAAATACAAACATGTACTGACGATGTGTTTATTTTTGAAATACGATGACTTCATGGTGACGAGTGTCTGTTCATGCGTTGGCAGTCTTCTCCATTTTACATGAAAAATATCAAAGTGAGTATCATAGAACCTGAGGGCTTAGAAACGGGATTTATAAAGAGAACGGGAAGCAATTTAAGTGTGGATTCACACTGAAAAAACCTTGAGCCTGTCTGTCAGATGAAGCAGAGCCTTCAGAGAATCTCTGCTGGCAGTGCTGAAAGTCGAACGTCTGGCGTCCCGCTCCAGCTCTCTAATGAGATCTCTGGGCAATCTGAATTATTCTGATGGTTTCTCAGTATATTTTACCTTGGGCCCTTACACCCTTCACTGATAAAGCCTGGCTATGAAAGAAAATAAGCTGATGTGATGGATGTATAAATGCAGAATGAGGTTGCTCTATTTACACAGGATCAGGGCTGTCGTCACTGGAAAGTTTGAATTGCAAATTATTTTCAAAAATCGGCATTAACCTCACTACATATTCCCGCAAACCTTTCTTCCCCCACAACCCTTTGGATTAGTAGTGCAATAAGTATAGCGAAATCAGTTCCTTCATCTCCGCTGCCAGATGTTCAACCTCTGAACTGCCTTTTACTGTAATGCCTAACTAGCATTGATAATGAGTCTGTGGAGGCCGCAGTGAAAGACATTAAAGTTACTGTTGCTTGATAAACACTGAATAGCAGCCATCTGTTGGCTCACACTGGGTGCATTTTGGAGGCTCAAAGTTGCAGGGAGAATCAAAAATGCAAATTAACAAAGGACCAAAAGCACATTTAATCCACAGTTAATAAAGCAGCTGTTTTTGATGACTGAGTATATGCGCCAGAAATAGGTTTTCTTCTCTTTAATTGGAGCTAATTAATGATTTTAGTTGAGCATTAGCTGACTCAAGGCACCCATTGTAACTAATCTTTATCAAGCTATGCACTGATGGATGCGGAAATGGGAGTGCGGTAATGGATGGAATATGCAGATGCATATTTAGAAGTGGGATGCACATCCATGTTCAGCCTTGGGACGATGTTGTCTAGTCTGTAATTCCTTTTGATTTATGGCTGAGGCAACGCGCTGCTCCCCAGCTACTTTATTATGATCTCTGAGCTAATTGAAAGAGCTGTAAATCATTATTTTCTTGCAGAGCAGCAATGTCTCCCGCTGCTAGAAAAACATTTTTTTTAAGCATCATTTATCCATAGTAACTTTCTTTTCATTTAATAAATACACAGCACAAACATCAAACTACAGATATTTTCCTCCTACTGGTTATGTAGAACATCATGCTCAAAGATCCTTTTAGTCAAGTAATTGTACATGTCCTTAACATCTTCTATCCATATTACCAAGAGGATAAACCTTTAGTTCTCCAAAATTTACAATGAGGCCAAAATGTACAGAAAATTTCAAAATAATGCATAACGGGCATAAAGCTATATAAAAGATTATCATTTGCCTGAGATTGAAAAAACTATTTATTTATATTTTTTCTCTATTTATATAAACATTTTAGAAGCTAAGGGCATCTTCAACCAAATTTGGTTAAATTATTTTTAAGTGACACTGCAGAAGAATTGCTTTAGTTTCTTTACTCTTGGGGGTCCCGTACAGTTCACTGTACAGTTGTGGTGCTGTTGTGCTGACATTTCTGGTTCAGGTTATAAAATCTGTGACAGCTGGATGGATTACTAAACACCCGTGTGAGCATGTTCTTGGATTTTGTTAAAGTATCAGTTTTTGACGTTGTTTTTCCAGCTTGTTGGTTTGTCCTAGAAAAACTCTAAATGAGAGAGAGATGGCAATATTAGTGCATTTGGCTTTGGTCAGATGGAGCTGCAGGCAAACTGCAATTATATTTGCATTCGAAGTTTTGCTCACTTGGCTTGCTCTTTAAATACTTGCCCCTTAGTAATTAAAAAAGACTGACAACAGGGCTGATCAGTGAGCCTTGTGATCCTTAACTGTGTTTTACCATAATACTGAGACTGGTCTGTCTCATATATGGTCTTTTTCCAGCACCGTGGCCTCATGAAGACACAACTGTGGCTGTGGACTTTTTGAGTCAAAGTCAACCCCCCACCCACCCACCCCGCCCCCCTTAACTCATTTAACAAGCACACACACGTTTTTGATTCGAGTCTGTCTAAAGGCTTCAAGCACCTACTCTTAAATGGCATCTTAAAAGAAACTATATCTAACATGTATTTATTATTTATTAAGGCCTGCTACCACATTCAGTTGTTATTATTCTTGAACTGTTCCCCCTTAAATAAATAAGTCTATCATCGACATAGCAGTGGGGTAGACTATGCCTTCCTTGATTAATTACAACTGAAATAATTAATTCACTGAACTTTTGACTTTTTGCCTGAAGCTGCAGAATTTTTTTTTTTTTTAATCAAGGCCAGATTTCCATTTACAACAGTCTAGGAGCTTGGTTTAAGTAAACACATGGAACATGTACTTGTCTTAAACTTCTTTGGTGATGGGTTTTTTTTTCACTAGTTTTGTTGGACTTTGTGGTCTGTTGTGTTTAGTTTATGTTCCCATGTTATTTTGAAAATATTTTTCCTTGGTTTGTGACTTCCTTTTGTTCTGGTTTGTCTTGATTGTTACCACCTGTGTCTTGTTAGCCCCTGAAGTGTTTGTCAGGGTGTATACAGAATATAACTTTGTCTCTACCTCCTCACCTGCTGGTCTATTTTTCTTGCTTCTCTGTTGTAAACTCTTTTAAATTTACATCAGAGAAGAGCCCAGAATCCTTAGAGGACTATCCTGCTGTAGCAATGTTTTTATTTTTAAAATATCCAACTTCATCACTACCACTTCCTTCTTGGTTTTCTACACTCGGGTTTTCCACACAGTATTCCTAGTGAAAAACCAGACCTATTTTTATGGTTTGGGGCCAATTAAAGTCCTTGTGAGAAAAGAGTAACATTCTTTGAAAATGTTCCATAGTTATATTATTAAACGAAAGCAAAACAGGGAGACAAGGGCAGACACAGAAAGCCTCAGGTATATTTCATTGTTGCTATAAAATGTGGAGCCTTTCCACATTTAAAATAGTTTAAAACACAAAAACAGTAATCTGAATAATAAAGTGTTCAGTAAATATGAATGTGGAAAACTGTCATGGTTTTGAATTTCACTTTCAGTTAAGTTTTCTTTTCTTGTTTTCTTTTCAAGCTTCCTTCTGTATTGTTGATTTTCCTGCTGTTATTCAGAGGGTTACGTTTCATTTGGGTTTGCAAGAAATATGGTTTGTTATTCTAATATTTTTCAGACCTCTTTTGTGTGTGTGTGTATTTTATTCTGGTCTTCCCCCTCTGACAGCCTCAAATTATATTTCCTGATTGTGGACACTTGTGTCCTATCAGCCCTATGAGTATATATTGTCAGGTTGCCTGTCTTACAACAATCTTGTACTCCTCTGCTTAGTTTTCTCTGTTTCCTCTCCTCATCTTGGTTTTGGGCCAGATCAGGTGTTTTCAAATAAATAACTTGGGCTTCTATCTGGCCGGGCTTTGACGTCAGTCTTAGCATTCACTGCTGAGTAATTACTTTGACTCATATTACTGTCTCTGGCTGCTATATTGCAACGTCTGTACAAGAGTGACTGTGAGTCATCTCATTCACCTTCAATGCTCCATTTTCAGCTGCTGTGGATTCGCTTTCAGCCAGTACAACTTCAGAGGCACAAATCCAGCCTTTGATCACAGGCAGCCAGGGAGGGTTTCTTTGGAGATAATGGGATTGGATCATGTGACTGGACGCGTTCCATCATAACAGTTTATTCCAAGATTGAGGACTGTAATATCCCTGCATTCATGGTTCTACCTGTGATCCTGCAATTGATTATGCTTTGTGAAGATGTCTTTGAAAATGGCAAAACTTCTACTTTGACATAATTCATCGGGCATTTCACCTGGTTATCAGCTGCTCATAAACAAGCTGGAAACTGTAATTGCATTTGAAATTGCCTCTTTGAGAAGGAGCTGACGGCATTAGCTGCGGGATTGTGTTTACTATGGTAACCCCGTCTGCCGTTTTGCAGCTTGTCTGTTTTTCAGAATTTGAAACTCACCTTGGCAATGTGTTATATCTGTACTTGTAACAAGTCAGCACTGTGATTGGTTAATTATGTTTGTGCTCACAAGCGACTGCTGTACCAAGTGTCTCAGAGATGATTCTTCATTTTTCATAAAACTCTGTGGCATACACTAGTGGTGTCCTCCAGTATTTAAACCTGGAAATAGAATCTATGGAAAATGAAGCCATACTTGTCAGCAACCGGACTGTAGCTCACAGATGGATGGAAACAGTTCATTAGAAGGAAAAATGGTCTGAATGAATTCTTGGATACAGAAATAGGATATGGGGTAGTTTATTATTTAAAAAAAATGGATGCAGGTGCATCTTTGGCAATAAGACAACAAACTAATTTTTCTTTCAATAAACGCAAGTCTAAGGTCTTATGGTTGAAACCCAAATCAGAATAAGCTGAGACGGCAATTTCAAAATGGACGAATTAACAATTGATGTCAAATAAAAAGATAACCATGCTATTTTTTTTTACTATTTTGACTTGACTATTTTTTTTCAGTGTAAACTCAATATATTTCTTTTTCTTTGTTGTCAAATTCAATTCATTTAATATGCATACACTTAAAGAAAATTGTCTGGGAGCTTTTAACTGCCGGGGAAATGGGTAGAAACAAAAATTCAAACAGCTGATGTCAAGAAGTGTTGGAGTGATTTAGTGCAAAAGCAATACCTGTGAAAGGCTGAGGAGTGAAGATCAGCAGAAGACCTCCACTTTGTCAACAAATTGGTGACAAAGTAATTGAAATGTTTGAAGATAATGCTCTTCCAAGAAAGCTGGCAAGGAGTTTACATATTTCTTATTTTACAGTGAATAATATCATTGAATGTTTCAAAGTAGTTGAAGGAAATCAGACACAACCGGGCACTGCAATATGGAGCTACGGCCACAAACACCAACTCAAACTTGACTGTACAAACAAGAATCCTGACTTCAAACTTGTCCTGAGGTGGTCTAGACATATCTTAGTTTGGAGGCATCACACAGTGGAAATGTGTGCTGTGGTCAGAAAAAAATCAGTATTCCAGATTTTTATTTTTATTTGCAAGATCTGCTCTGGATTGTCTTTGATCCTTCTTGTCCTCACCAAAGACTAGAAGGACAATGCTTTCACATCCTGTGATAGCATGAGTTATAACTCCTGTTGAAAGGGAGAGGTAGTATCAGTACCTTTTACTCTTTGGTGATGGCAACAGTTTGTACACTTTCCTCATTTCTGGAATAAAAAAAAATGGCAACTTACTTTTTAATTTTTTTTCTGTAATTACAGTAGATACTTGGTATATATTTACTGAGCTTTTGACGAAGAGAGTATTTTAAAACTAAGTTTAAATATATAAAGAAATTACTGGATTCCAGCTAACATTTGGTTATGAAGCCTATATGAGATATAAATATACTCAAAATGGGGCCCACTTGAGTTTGTTTCCGGGATCTGGCAAAGTGGGACCTTGTTTTGTCAAAACAAGCCAGTGAACCCCTTTTTCATGCTCTTCTTTGCTTTTATTTCACTGATTAGATTATCCAGAACCTCCTCATTCTGCCACCAAGTCTCCTTATTTTTTCTCCTCTGTCCAGATGACACACTAAGCACCTCTCTACCAGTCAGTTTTCTAATGTTTAGCTGCTCAATCATCTGTCTGTTTTTAACGGACACCCAGGACCTGCCTCACAGCAGCCTTTCCAGTCTAATTCCACTTCCACCACTTGGTCTTCTCTCATTTTGCTCCTTTCTCCTTTTGTACCACCACATCATCTTACGCTACTGTCTACCATCTTCTGCTGTCTGGTCACAGCCTTCTGTCACCTTCATACGGCATCTTCTACAAAGACTTATACATCTTTTACTAAAACGGATGTTAAAGATTTGTATCACAGAAGAAATACTGTACTGAAACCACTTGCAAAAAAATAAAACTGACAAAGGATTTACCATACCATCTTTATTTATAAAGCACATTAAGCTTCTACTGTGGACTAAAGCAAATTAAAAGGTTCAAAATTAAAACATCATTAAAAAAACAGACCTTTTCATTGAGATAAAAACCATAAAATTAGCAGAAAAATAAAAACAAACTAAAATGAGTTAAATGAATTAAAAAAACAAAAAACAAAAACAAACAAACAAAAAAAACACAAAGTCAACGTCTTACAAGGTGCCAAAGGCTAAAAGTATGCTGTGTTTTAAAACCAGACTGGAATACCTCTAAAATACGGCGCTCATCCAGAAATGCTGTTAATTGACAGAAAACAGTTTTTTTTAAGGATTTTTGATAAAAATGGTCAATTAGAAATAAGCCTGTAAATTGCAAGGACTGTGTGCTCCAGTCCTTGTCTTTTAATCAGAGGCTGAACTACTGCGTGTGTAAAGTCAGTAGGGCAGCACCTGAAGACAGACTACTGTTTATAGCTACAAGCATTGATGGTCCTAGAGTTGATCAGACCTCTCTCGGAGGCTTACATTGCAGAGGTAACCCCTCCCTCGCACACATGCCTCTTGGCAATGTCCTCTGTGTTATTGTCAATGCACTTTGAACAGAGTGGCAAACTGAAACGTGGCTTCCATACATTGCAGTGGCAGTGCTGCTTCTGCTAAAAGTTGCAAAAAATCAAAATGTGTCTACACAGCTAGCGCTAAACAATGAAATCATACATGTGGGAACGGCTGTTTCCAAGCATGTTGCTTAATTGTGGGTTGAGGGGGAGAAAATTTGATTGGTTGCTTGTGGTACAATGTGGGAACACTTGAAAAATCCCCCACAGAGTGTTGCTGTTCTGTGGTCGTGCCTCATGTAAATTTTTCAATGCAAAAGTTGCTCCTGGATACACAGTAGGTCGCTAAACAGTCCATCAAAGTTATTTGAAACACTGCACCATATGTCTGCTTAAACATGTGTGCCCTAAAGAAAAACGGGAATTGGCTCACTGCAGTGTAACAATATGGAAAAGTAATATCATCAAAGAAAATGAATGGATATCTTCATCCATCACTTATCCAAAGTACTCTTTCCAGCTTGCCCCCTACACTCTCCTCATTTGCAAACACATTTCATTCTGTCATTAATCATCCTAACCTGCTGCACAATCTCTCTGTGTTGGCAAATGGTACAAATCCTTGTCTTACAACTCATACAACTTACCATAAGCTTCCCTTTTAGCCTTACTTTTTGCCTAATGTTTTATCCACCTCTCATCCCAGCTAATGTTTGTATGTGGACCCACTTGAGATATAAAGAGTCTAAAAAAAATGATGCCCCATTTAGGATCACTGATGGGTCAACACTGACTCCGTGTGAATCTCCCAATTGGCTTTTCTTATGTGGTTTGTGATAGTCCTGGGACCAAAAGTCCATTCATCCAGGCAAGAACCAACTAGTAGGACCAAGACAAGGTACCCATTTTGGGCTGATGCCCGGCCATCACCCATGTACCTTTAGATTTTAGTTACTACAAGCAAGTTACATGGGGACAACATAGTCATAACAATAGTAAAAGTTAAGTTGAAAAAGTTTTGGTGGCCTAAGAGTAAACCGCTTGTTTCAGCTGATCTCACGAGTTTAACACAAACAAAAGGCAAGGAACCTGCAGCAAAACTTGAGACTCCATGCAAACTTACTGTTGCATCAAGACAACAACTATCTGACTGGCTGCATGTAGAAAATGTCCAATGCACATACATGCACTCTACACAAACAATGGCAGTCAAGCGTGAGCTATTTGATGTGGCAGAAGGGGGGGCAGTGGGGTCACTTTTATATTTCAGACGTTATTGTTGCCCTAAATAGATCTATGTGGCATTTCTGAGAGAAACATTTAATTTTATGGCGCATAAAGATGTTTTCAAACCATTGTGTTCTGGACCAGATGAGACCTGTCAGGTGAGACAGTGGAAACAGCTGATCCCTGCAGAATCATCTTGGAGCTGATCCAGATGAGGACGCGCCACCGTAATCAGGCCCTGGAGGTAATCTAAGCAGGACATTATCCGCTTCGATGCTTCTCTGCAGCATCTGGATGGCTGTGCCACCTGTCCAGGCCAGCTTCATACCCCTCCTCTGCCTTTTTTTCCCCATCATGTTTGTTTTCCTTTTTTGCCCTCATTTGCTAAACTTTGGATTTGGCAATGTCAGATGGGCTTGTGAGTTATGTGGATCGGTTCTTTTGTTTATTTTCCTGTGATTTATCCCGTGATTGAAGTGGCTCTTCCAGGGTTCCAAAATTGAATTTTTCCAATATTATTTTAGTTTGAAATCGCGGGAGTGATTTATTAGTATCATGAGGATTCTAGTGAGTTCTGAAAGTGCAAGATGATGCATTTCATTTTAATAACCTCTTTATGTCATTATGACCAGATGTAACAACTTTTATCTTTCAAACCTGGACCAGTGAGCATGATGCATCAATTTTTTTTCAAGATGCACAACTATTATCAATTTTTAAAAGCTAGACAGTGATTGCAGCAGTGGCACTCTACATCCATCATAACCTACAATTCTGGGGGTTTTATCATCGTGTAGTCGACGCATAACATCCTTGATGTTGTATCAAAGATTAAGCAGATGCAGGTTTTACAGTGCCACATGTTATAC
>JAOWBL010000013.1:12853050-12875007 GCA_028564865.1 Zenarchopterus dispar
GCCATGGAAACACATTTACAAAACCAAGAAAACCAAAAATAATCCAAGATACCAAATCCTACACATATTGAGTTTTGGAGTCAGCATTAACCAGTTTTGCTGTCACTCACATATAAACACAGAGGGAAACAAAATATCAGCTTCAATTTTATTTAAATATTTTATTTTATCAAAAATTATTTACTCCTATCTGTAGACTTTGTTAAAAGAACTGGACAAACCATCTGTGATGTCACACGTGTTTTTTGAAAAAGTGGTTTTGAAGTCCATTCTTTAGATCTCTCTTTGATGCTGTGTTTCTGCCAACTGGCCCAGCCACTTTGCCCCCCAGGCCAAGCAAGAGCCTTTACATGGTGGTCTGTTAGTACAATTAGCAGCACAACATGACATACTATATTTTAGATAAAAATGATTCTGATTTTGTGAAATCTATTCCCACCAAAGCTATAGATCAATGATCATTTTGTTTTTGTTTTTCAAACATGAGCGTCAGTGGGAATTGAGTCACTTTTGGAACCATCCCCTAGTGGTCAGACTGTGAACTGCACCTTTTCGTACTTCTGCGGCTGCTTCAGCTTTGAAAACTCAATGCTTAGGTCTTTGTCGCTTTAAATACTTGGTTTCAACGTCATAAAACACCGTGTTCATGGACTCAAACATTACCACAGGTGGTCACAACTTCTCTTTAAATCAGACAATACTGGCTTTAATAAAACTGTAGTATTTGGCATCTAGGGAAAGATGGGTTGTAGATTAAGTAACAGTGTCACAGTATTCTGAATAAAATGAAAAGCTGTCACTTTGATAGCTTGGTGTCTATTGTTGCTTGAGTATTTCATATTATTGAGATGATCTTGTATGGTTTCATAACACAAAGACCAAAGTAATAACAGTTACCCAACATGAAATGCCCAATTTTCTGTAAGATACTAAAAAGGCCTGCTTGCAGTCCAGTTCAGCACCTACTTGAACATTTGGAGTATCATTTGAATGAAAGAAATTACTTTCTTTTATTTCAAGGTCTGCAGCACTGGTCTTCTTAAATTCTTAGCATTCATAAATGAAGAAGAGATATAAGAGTAAAAGCATACCCTTTGCATTTGTTTTTTTTCTTCCCTGAATACAGTTATATAGCATATGCATTCACATTCATGTACATCTTAAAGGTATACTTATATGAAGACCACACTCACAAGATGCTCCTGCTTTAAAATGCTATTACGCTTTCAGCTGTCAGGTACAAGAAAGGTTCTAGAAAACATGCAACAGCTGAACCCTGTTTTCCTTCACAAAATGTCCATTTCTGTCTTTCACATTGAAACTAAGATTAGCCTTCACTTGTTGTAGAAGATGGAGGCAGCATTCTAAAGTACACAATAGCAAATGGTTATGAAAGCCTCAAACCATTCAGACTGCACTCTTCACCTGAGTGTCCAAGGATCTTCTGCTACTTTTACACTTACACACATGCATACACACACACCAATCTTCATTCAGAATCGTACAACTGAATAGGAATTCTTCAGAGGAGAAAAGCCTGAAATTACTTGTATGCACCATCATGAGAAACTTTGCAAAGAAACTTCATCCTACTTTAAAACTTTGGTATTTGGAAACTGACATTCCTGGTTTTCGTTTACATATCCATACATGTAAAATAAAGGAATATCTGCCTTAGTTCAATTAAAACCAATTTCATCACACCCACACCACACTGACCACAAAGTCGTTGCAAGGCACTTCACAGAGAAAGTTCATAAAGTTTTATTAAGTTAAATCCAGTCCAATAAATAGAATGTAATTTAGTCCAACTCATTATATTACAGGCATCATTCCTAATAACAATATTCATTAAAAATTTGTACAAAATTTAAAATTCATAAAATCCCAAATAATAATAATAACACATAATAATAATATAATACATAATAATAATACACAATATAATGCATAATAACATACAGCTGTCACTTCATTAGGTACACAGGACACATGTATTTTAAAGTAAATAAAGTACTTTAAATAAATAAATATTCAAATACTTTAAATAAAGTACTTGCAACTGTATTTGGCAAGTGTATACTCTAGAGAAGAGAATGTTATTAAGGTATCCCTGAAAATTTTAAGCTAAATCATAAAGGTAAAGAGGGTCTCTCTGCATCCCAAACACAAATATGAGCTGTTTTCATAAAAGATAAATAAATACTGTGATAAATAAATACTGTGCCTACTGTTCTACTTAACAAATGAACAAATATACAACCCCAGATAATAAAGCCAGGGGAGATAACCAAAACTCCAGCTTTAAGTAAAACAAAATTCTGAATAAACAAGGTTCAAGCCAGAAAATAAAGAACTTTGAAATAAATTGAAAGAGAGACTTGTGCTTTTTTTATTACTTCTTGATGACAGATGAAACTCACTGGGGTTTTTAAAATTCATTTTCCATCTATGGCACATATCTGTGCATTAGATATCTTTTTAAAATGTCATCTGTAAATGAAAAAGAACAAGTTACCTAACCATCACGAGGCTCACAGACAGGAGGAATTTCTGGGTCTTACAGTCTTCTGGCATCGGAGAGCCGCTCAGACATAAATAGGACATGTCCTTCTCTCCCTTCAGGAAACTGCCAGGTAAACGCAAAGAACATGACAGCAAATGACACGACGACAAAATTGAACAGAAATCTCTTCAAGCCCTTTACTAACATGAAGAAATCCTATGGATTCACCTCACATTTAAATCAACTCATGTATTACTTAATGTTTTAAATAGGAACACTCTCTATTTCACATGTAGTTGCTCTTTGTGATTACCCACATTTGGTCAACCAGTGACACTATTACAGTATTATTTCTGCTATAGCAACACAAACAAGCCGCACGGGGGTTGTCCAACCAATGAAGTCAACTAAAAAAAAAACTCCTGTGAACAATTCTTCACTACTTGTGCAATCAGTGTATATCATCTGTTTTTTTTTTTAACACATTTTATTGTAGATTGCAGATATCCATTGCCATTTGCCATTTCCTATTATGATTTGTTAAAAGTTTTTTTTATTCCTATTAAATAGATATGTTTTATTTTTACTTTTATTTTTTCTATATTTCTTACTTTTTAACTCCAGCGTTGTCTCAGTGGGAGCCCTTTGCATTGGAGGTGCTGTTGACTGCAGTTGCCATGGCGATGGCCTGAGGTCTACTTATCCCTGGGTTGTGGTGGGCTCCATACATCTATCCAACAGTGGTGGTGTTTGGTACTCTATCCTCTCTGGTTTGGATGCTGCCCCACTTACCCAAACCCAGATAAGCAGAAATAAATGGGTGGTGGACTTTTTTTTTCTTCATGGTGAGATGTCCACAAAGATGACCCATTAATTTTACAATACCAACCTGATTTCATTAAATTTAGAGCCAATATCACACAATCATTATATCTGTTATCACCAAACATCTTATGTTTTGGATGTTCTTACATGGAACACAGTGTAAAAAAAATCATATTAGGGCAAGAAGGTGTAGAAATTACATATAAACCTGAAGTTATATTTCTCTTGCATTATTGTAAGAAAGTTCAGTTGAGCATACAAGGCAAAAACCTGTATTTTTTAATTTTTTGTCTAATTATTAATAATTAATTCCCATTGAGCTTGCAATAAAATTTCTTTAATTTGCAGTTATTACTCCAGTTAGACCCTCTTTTGCCAGCTGCACAACAGCTTTTTTTTCCAATCTTCAAAGCATTTATACCTTTGACACTTTTGACTAGAATGAGTCCACTCCTGCCACAGTTTATACTGTTCACACATCACCTGTTAACAGGGATCTTCAAAAAATATATATCTTAAGCTTTAAGTGTGCAAAGCTTCACTTTAATGCTTTAAGATCCACAAGTGCTTATTAGATATATGAAAAGATTCAAGTCACTCTCATTTTTAGTTACTTCAACTTCTTGGTTGAAAGGCTGAGTTGAAAAAAAGAAAAGAATTAGACAACTTTAGCAAAATAATCTGTGAAGAAGCAGGAGGTAGAAACTCTGACAGGTGGCATCAGAAGGTGTTCTGTTTTGGTCTCAAAGCTTTGATTTTGCCTCCACAGAGATTCTTTTTATGTTACCTTCCAGACGACAGACGTCAGTGGGTCCGTTGAGTAGTGGTGATTTATCACCTATCTTCCCAATTACTCTGTTATGTTCCACAAATTTGTCTGTGGATAAAAGGAGTGCCAAAAATAATAATTATGTCCAGTTTGATCAGACACAAAGATACCAACTATATGTGCAATTACATCATCAAGTCAAATGAAAAGCAAAGTTCATAACTGAGAACATTCAGGTACTCAGGTAATTGCAAAAAAGAAAACCCCAAACAAATGGCCTGCACAATGCCAAATAATACTTGTTTCAGCTCTGATGTTGATTTTTCTAAATCAGTGAATGATCATTGTGTGTATTTCTGCCTTACAGTGTCTCATCAAAACATAATTTTGTGTAATAATATGCTATTATCATGTATATGCTACAAAAGATTGGCCACTCTAGGTGTAAAAGGGCCATCTCATAGAAACATCTCTTGTCCATGAGTGTGTGTAGTAGATCTTAGTATTAAGCAAATACAAGGTTGATTTTCACCTCCAGCAAGTGGACAACATTGAGTCGACCATGAACAGCTTTGTATACTGGAATATTCTTGAGGTAACTGTGAGGCCATCCATTCGAGACTTGAAAGTTGGTCATAACTGAATAATGCAACATGACAACAATCTGAAGGATACTAGCAAATCTACATGAGGATCGCTGGAAAATAAAAGAATTAGCAAAGTCAAAGTCCAGCCTTTAAAGCGCCTGAAAAAAGTTACCCGCTGTTGTTCACCTGAATTGTTCACTACAATCTGAATCTTATGTTTTGTTTTGTTTTGTTTTTTTCAAATATAAAAATGTGATTAAACCATCCAAAAACATTTTACACATGATTATAGCATAAGGTATGGTTACAAAAGGGAGAATTTGGACATTTTCATCTGTGGTATTTTTGACAAAGTTTGATAAAGCATTTCATTTAGACAAAATAACACACCCCTTTTACATTGTGTAAACCATCAAAAAAAAAAAGTCATGAAACAGAAAACATGACAAACATTTTAAAGTGAGGCAATTTTGAAATGTAACATCATTGTTTGTGGTCAAAGAAAGATAGCTGAATAACTGATGAAATAATTCTCTTTTTAAATCCACTATCTGTCACTGGTCTCACTTCATAATAATCTGCAGAACTGATGACACATACTCTATACAAACAATATATTCTTTTCATAGCTCCTCTGGGACTCTGTTGTATGACAGGTTGAGTAATTTCGAGTTGTAGTATTGACAAAACTGAATTAACACCTCTCTGTAATTTTTTATCTCATTCCTCCATTAATGCGTCCATTTCTCAGCCTCTTACCCAGGATTCATCCTGAGTATGGATTGCAGTGCAAAGCAGGAACTCAAGTGTGTTTTCTGTCCTTTTCCAGCTCTATGTTGGAGTGTGAGAGGTTTTTTTCAGGTCAGCTGTGAGCTGATTTGTCCTGGGTTTGGCCCCTGGCTTTCTCAAGAAATCCTTATATGAAGACATAAAGCATCATTTAGAATCAAAAGTCCTCCTCTAGATTTGAATGACTCCAGCTGGCGTATTGATAAATGCCATTACAGTCCTTTGATTGGAAGAACTGCACAGCTCTCACGCAGTATTTTTATCCAGTCAATGACACTGGAGTACAGGAACTGCTGTCCAACAAAGTGTGTTGGGTTCTTTCTCTGAAAAGGTAAAAAGTATCATGAAGAAACAGCGATCAGTTGCTTAGCTTCATGGAAACATCGAAAAAGAAATACAGATTCCAGATAGAAATCCTGTTCAATTGCTGTTTGCACATTTTTGTATTCAATTACAACAATTCTAGTCCTTGATACCTCACATCTGTGTGCCCCCTTTCACATTTTGTACATATTCAGATTGACCAATTTAGAGTTGTAGTAGTGTCCTCCAGCATCTGTTTTAAAGGAGTAGATGTTGTATATCTTCTATAAATCTGTTGTGGAGAATACAATCACATCTGCAGCATCAGAGCCAGTGACAAAGAAACTGAATAAAGTGATCAAGAAGGCTGGCTCTGTTCTTGGGGACTGTTCTGGAGCCTCTGGAGCTGATTGTGTGAAGGAGGATACTTCATAAACTGAAGATGATGGAAAACCCCGAGCATCATCATCACAACACAATGACTCAGCAACAGAGCATCTTCAGTCAGAAGTTTATTCAGATCTGCTACAACACAGGAGACCCTTCCTCCCCACAGCAATAAACCCCTGCTATGACTCTTTGAAGAGACTTAAATCATGACAATGGCAACAATTAATTTCTCTTTCGGGATTAATAACATATTTTTGAATTTGAATTGAATTTTAAAAGAAACATGCTCAACAGGTCTGTTTTCATTTTAATTTGGATGTTTTGGATTGATGCTGAAATATGTAAGAAGGTCCGTGCTAATGTTGCAAGCGTATTTGTTATAGAACTGTCATCGAAAGAGAAAGAGGCAGGTTTACCTTTATTACAAGAGTCAAATCTTCCTTAAGTCTTCCATTTTCACCCAGTTGGCTGTGGCTGTTTCTTGTAGCATTATAGATTTTGGAAAAAGTAAAATTCAGTTAGGGTGGTGGAGGAAAAGGCCATTCCAGTTGAAAGATTTATTTCAGCCTGTGGCATCATGTTAAGTCAGTCTAGCTTGGTTTAGACTGTAATTTAATCAGGTTTCTGCAACATTTTTTTTTAAAGGAACATTCCGTTATTAAAACAACTTTGCATGTCATTCATTAGTTCACAAGAAGTCTTCATGGACTCTGCTTTTAATATATGCCTCTTGTGTCATAACCATGTAAGTACTAATCCAGTTCAATCCCATGAACCTTTTCTTCTTTTTTGTGTGTATTGACAGTAGTTTCTGCAGCATTAGCAGTTGACTTGAATCCCAGCTGTTTTTTTGTTTGTTTGTTTTTTTTTTATAGCTCCATTTTCTCCTAGGGCTAACATTAATTGTCATATTATGTTCCAACTCAAAAATGCTTCCATTTACATCATTTTGGTCCCTTACACCTGTCTAATAATAGCCGTAGGGTTGTTTTTAGATCCAGCATATTGCTCAGAGTTAAACTGTCTATAGTGGAGCTTGCAGGAGATCAGAAAACATTTGCCTCTCCAGACATCATCAACTACCTTGGTTGCCGTAGTAATAACGTAGCTAGGCTTGTAAACCTTTCTAACTCTGGGGTTCTTCTAGCTTTGGCTGAGCAGGAGGCATCCCCCAAAAGGTATCAGCACACAATTTGTTTTGTCCTCCGGCCACGGACTTTTAATCCCCAATTTATCGCTAATAGCCACCGCTAGTAACAGCACAGATTATCCTCAGTACTTCTAACTCTCCAGATTTGACATCTTGATTTTGTGTTGTGTTGCAAGTGATTTATGGGTGCACTCGTACGAGCCAATCCATACTGTCCCTCAGCCAGACTGACCACCTGACTAGTGTGAATGCGCCGTTTGAATGCAGGCCAGCAGGGAATCAGGAGGGTCGTTCGTGCGCGGGCACAACCTGGTACAAATTTGTGAGCATGTCCTGAGAAGACCTGACATCAAATATGAACTGTGAGAGCTTCTGGGCTGAAATTCAACTGGCATGGGGAAATAAAAGAGGAATGAAACTTCACACCATCTCAAAATGTTTGGCTCAGATTTCATGCATTTTCTGTTTATCCATTTGCAAAATTCTACCTCAGTCAAATAAAGGATGTACCAAAAAAAAAAAAAAAAAAAAATCAGACAAACACAGTTTTAGTCATGTTTCTGCGTATTGATTTTTGGACTCATTTATCATTCTGAACCTCATTGCTCATTTTAAGTTTATCCTCTTCTAGCTTCCGCATAATAATTAATATTAAAACTGAATACAGCCTTCTCATTTAACCTTAAAAAAATGCTTTCCCAGTTATGATTTTAAATGTATTCAAACCCAATATCTCCATGGAATCTGTTAAAACCTCCCTGTTGGAGTTTTCTCAGTCCATAAAACACTTTATTGCTGGAGTATATTTGTGCCTGAAAGGTTGTAAAGCTTAATTTCTAATTTTACCTAAAACTTAATTAAATACCCCTAATAGAATATGAAAATATAAAAACATATAGGATCATACTTTATGCCGAAAACAGAAAATTTTTAACTTTCCATTTCCAGACACCTCTGATAAAAACTTTACTGACTCATATTTTAAATACTTAATCTCACATTTCCATGAGCAGGAGAAAGTACTTTATTCTATATTTTATACTTTGAGGGTAGTTTCTGAGATAGGAATAAATCAAAGCAATGATTTGATTTCTTCCTAATTTACATCGTGAGGCTTCTAGCACGATACAGCTTGACCCTAAATGACAATAAACCAACAAATATGACACCAGAAAAAAGTCAAATCCAGGAATTCCAAAGGATCCATCTTTTGTGAGGTGTAATAGACGGTGTCATGTTAATACATCATCTAACTGATTAGGAATCGCTCCTTTGTAGTTTGGCAAACAGTGTCTTGCAGAGGGCCCCTACAAAGCCAGAAATGTCACTGTTGAACTTTCACTGCTTTTTAAAAAGGTCCCATATGATGCATTTTTGATTCCTAATCATATTGATCAAGTAAAACAACAGAGTTATTTGATTTCAATTGTTACTCAAGAACTCTTTTTGGTTCTGTTAGCAGCCTAAATCCTTTATTTTCTGTGCTCTGCTGTCATTAGTTATCAAACATGTAACTCCTGGTCACATGCCACAGAGATAATTGGAGGACATTTCTTTTTAGCTACAACAAGTCAAAAAGGGGCAGGGATGACCCCACATGGGAATAGATCCATAGCCTTAGTTGAGTTTTGCACTGAGTTTGAAAATCATTTTGCAAAAAGATGAAATAAAATTCTCTGGAAGCTGTTGGTGTGACTGCTTTTTCAAAGTTGCTTAATCATTTGTGCACCTCCTAAAATGACTGCTAGTCAGCCTGACATCTGGGCTTGACAGTTTAAACAACGCTGAACCTTTGAAAGTCAGGAAAAGCCCTTAAAGAAATGTCTGCAGACTTACATCACATTCAGTCAAGGTGCTCTTGACACACTAGATGATGAGAATGAATTTCCTAAGAGCATACTGTGTCTTGTGCTACCCACACAAAAACTCTTGATTAAAGCTGAAGCCACCTCACCAAGAACGGTGGGTTTATGTTACCGGAGGCATCACACATCACTGCCCCCGATCAAAGTGAGCCCAGGAAAGGTCGTGTAGTGTCATGAGAAAGATTGTTCACAAACAAACACAGAGGAACTTCACTTTTCGCCAAATATCAGCTCTGTCGGTATCAAAATGAAATAAATCACGTCTGTGTGTGTTTGTTTTCTCCTCTCTCAGTGTTTCTTTGTTCAGCTTTGATTTTTTTTTTGGCACTTATTTTGTTTTCTTCTCTCTCTCCAGGTAGAATTTATGCACTGAGAAGAGAAAATGTCTGAACCTTTTCTTCTTTTTTTTGTAAATTGCGGGCATAAATTATATTCTAACAAACCCATGGGTCTGTAAAAGCTGCCAGTTAAGTACACCTTTTCAATTTTGTTAATTTACTGAGAAATATCAATATCTTTGCATGCTTCTTTTGGGCCCACAGGCAGCTGGAGGGAATCAGTGACTTTTCAGTTATTGCCAATCCAAAATGAATTATTTATTCAAATTCTGTTTTATAAACAGAAAAAACACCCACAGACACACATGTACAGACATACAATGAATTCAAATGAAATCAGCCAGAAAAACCATAAAATATAATAACAATAATACGTTCAAGCTTACAGTTATTTGTTGAAATGATTCTTTTCAGTGCAAATGTGATACGAAGCGAATGTCAAACTCTGAGCAGTTTTCCGGTGAATAATTAAGTAATTAAATAGGAAGGCTAAAGTTATGTATATAATTCAACATTATTAAGTTCTATTTGTCTACTTTTCTGTTTATAATTACATTATAAAAGGATATATAATATAAAGAGTAATAGAAACTTTCTTGAAAATACATTGTTGTTATTGTGTTTCCTGCTTGGTTGAACTTCTGCAAGCTTTTGGTGTCTCATGACCATGGATGGCTCCCGTTGCAGGTCAGATACAGAACACAGAGCTCCAAATCAAACTATGATGAACAAAACGTTGAAAAACTACTTACATTTTCATTGATGACAAGTTTAGAAATCCAGTCATGTATGTTTAAGCCAGGATGGTATCTGGAGTGTCAAAGTGGTCGTCCAGAGAAACCCGTGAAAGTCTGTGGTAGAGTCTGACCAGTAAAGCCCAAGTTATGATGTAGTTTAACAAAGTCCTGAAATAAAATCTTGCTGTGTAGAATTTATGAGACACCCGGAAATAAACAAACACCTCCTACAGCTATTTTCTTGTGTGTTTATGATATCATTATAGGTTATGAATTAACTCTTGCCACATATTAAAAGGAAAAACACATTTTTTCCTCTGACAGATTGTTTTTGTGTGTCTAAAGTGACTAAAACCTAAACATTTTGAGATTACCTTAAATTCCTTCATTGAGAGGTTCTGATTTGCATGGTGGTGTGCCATCACAGTCACAGATCTGGGTAAAATTGTTTACACCTCCACATCTTTATCTCCAGCCACTTTCATAACTTGCTGCCTTTCCATTACATTTGAAGTGGGTACTGCAAACTACTAGCCTAGAAATCTAGATATATTGCTAGCATTTTTAAATTTGCTTTGCAACCCATCCACAGGAGCTCATTGAAGATGCCAAAAGTCTTGGGGAACCAATCAGATCAGTGCCTTTGTTGAGAGACTCTCTGGGTCAGTGACGACAGATCGTCCATGTTGTAATCTGGATCTAAACAGCCCCTCCAAGAATAAGCCTAATATCCCATAAGTCTAGTCAAAGTTGTCCCATTTTAAGTATATAAATCTTTGCCAGTGGGGTAAGAAAGATTTTCTTGACTTCAATTCACAAAACCAGCAAAATAGTCTAAATAGTCTTCTAATTTTCTTAAAACAAGTCTTACTTATTTCCTTACAAATGAGTTTTTGTAGAGTAAACAGTGCAGATGGCTGCAGCTGAGGATTAAAAGTCATTTGAATTGGGTTTGGCATTGACAGTTAAAAATTCAAACTTTTTCTGTGAAAATTGAACAGATAAAGGCACTCAAATCATTCCTATGCAAGGTAGATGTATTTGCTGTTTTCATGACAGGCAGCGGCGAAAGCTTAATTTACTCTTCTATACAACACCCTCTCCTGTTGACTCATTTTTGTCATTTTGAATGCATCACCTTGATCATTGCTCTGATTGGTTGCTGCCTTAACCAAAACAATTTGATCACGAAGCCTTATGGATTGTTTTCAGATCCTACATCTTGATGTGAGTGATTTATCAGGTTAGAAAACAGTAACACTAATTTTAAAAAAGTCCCACCCTGTAGAGACGGGTGGAGTTGAGTGAAGTGGCAGACTCCACCTCCAAAAGCCAGTTGTAAAAAGAGCTGTAAAGAGTCGTTTGAAAAGGGAGCTGCTCTGTTGTATCTCTGTGGTATTTTGATCAAAATTGACATTTAATAAACGTTTTAGGAAATTGAGTTAACTTTTGGGGAAAAAACAAAAAGAAAACAATTTGAAAAACTTAATGTGTTTTCTGTGTACAATACACTAAGGAATACAGTCACAGTTGAGGCCAGAGTCTTTGAAGCTTACATGTGTTGAAGTTTTGATTTTTGACAGGTGTATTACCTGTCAGCTGGCTGCTATTTCAAATCTTTTTGTATGGTACTCTGTTTCAACGACATAGGCTGGTTCAAAGTGTCTGGAACAATGGCATCTTGCTTAAAAGAATAGCTCCAACTGGCTGTCGCTTAATTGCAGTTAGGTAAATGTAAGTATTTAAGAATTAAACTACTCTGCAATTGTTTTTCTGTCAGTTTTCTGTGAGTGACTGTGAGATCATGGCTCTCTTGTATGGTAATAACATGCTCTGGGGGTGACTGGGTGTAATTTGTGTCTAAATTAACATTTGTATTGCAGCTTGAAGTCTTTAGGACAGATTTTAAATGAGGCTCACACGGCCGAATCGAGGGGAGGTATGGAGTTGAGTGGGTAGGTCCAATTTAAAAGGAGGCAATTGCACTCTCTCTGCATGGTATCTTGAACAAACCATGCCACTCACATTTCACGGGGACATCAGGGCATTGGTTCACCTTGTGGAAAAATGGCATATTTGTTTTGTTTAAATCTTAAATAGATGTTTATTGACCTGGCAGTGAATGATGTGGCTTATTTTTGGATGGTATTTATTCTGTTTGCATTTGAGAATTTGTTTTCCATTGTTTTATCAATCGATTTTTTTTTTCCCCTTAACAGACGTTTTTTTAATGACAGAAAATACATAACTATCACACAGGGTTATTGACTGAGTTCTGTCTTTCTGAGGAAAAAAATCAGTGTCTGTGATTGCCCATGTTTTCCTCTTACAGCCTCGGTGGGGTTCCACTGAGCGGAATACAACAAAGATGATGTGTGACATTGAACCATTACAAAAAAAATAAAATTAAATAAAATTAAAAATTAAAAAAATGGAAGTGTCAGTGAAGAAGGACCACACTGGCAAAGTCTATTACATTGGCGATAGATGTACAGTGAAATTTCACATCTCTTGCCTCACACTCTCTAATGTGACACTCTCAACATGATCGTACATGACAGAGGGAAAGCTCTAACCTCTGCCTTTCCTACCTGAAACTCCTCCTGGGTTTCCAAAGCCATATTCACTCGATTTGCGTCAAGCAGCCTTCCTCTTTCCCTCCCCCTTATAATGTACACTGGCCTTTGTGTTACCATGGTAACAGGTGGAGGAGTTAATATAAGGGAAGAGACATTGATTTGATTTGCTGGATATTAATACAGACATAGCATGAACTCTTCAGGGGATAGAGGGGGAACAGAAGAAGATGATATGAAGTAACTATGATGGTGAGGGTGCAACATGGCTAGCTTCTTCACTGGCATTGACATGGCAAATTTTGGCGCATAAACTCAATGAGTGTAATGAATGGCCTACATCCATCCATTTTCTACACCTGCTGAATCCTTTTACAGGCTCACGGGGGTCGCGTAATGAATACAGCAAAATTAAACTTCTAAGTTTTATATGTAGAGCTAAGGAAGGAGACCTTGCATGTAGGAAACTGATATTTATTCAACGTTAATTCAGATTGAATACCATTTTTTTGCAAACATTTTTTGCCTGCTAGAAAAAAAAAACTTGTATAAAAAATATAGTTTTGACCATCTTTCTTATCAGAACTTCTCAGACTCATTTAAAGGATGTCTGATACGAACAGCTCTCTCATGGTCATGTCTATGAAATTAAGGCCTCGGCTCTAACTGGGTAACTCTAAAAGTCATATTTTTTTTCTCAATTTATTTTCAGGTAAATTTACATTGTTGTTTAAGGCCATTGTTCAGCTGCATTAACCTGTAGGATATTTTGGTCATTTATTTGCCCTTCGACATGGCAGTAAAGCAAGCCCAAATTATGATGCTCCCTCCACCACATTTCACAACTGGGATGATCATATATCATCCCAGATCATGATAAACTATCTTTAGATCATGATAAACTACCTTTAGATCATGATAAACTACCTTTGTCATACAATACATAGGGTCACGTATTCCTCCCCAAAACAATTCAACATTTGTTTAATCAGCCCAAAAGGCATTTTGCCAGTGGTGTTGCTGATTGCTATGTTTGCAAGTTTTTTGCAAACTTCAAGTAGCACTGAACCTTACGTATAAACTCATTTCTTTAAATGGGCTTCAGGAGTGCAAACAACTGACTCCAATTAGCCTTTATTCAAGTCTCTGGGTTTATCTGCCTTCTCCTCCACTGATGTAAATGTTTAATGGATGTACTCTATAAAGACATGAGAAATTATAATTGCTTGCATGTTATTAACTTAAGTACATTGTGTCCATTTATTATTGTGACTTAGATGAAGATCAAATCATGTAATATGGTAAATTAACACAGAAAACATCTGGTTACTTTATATTTTAAATAATCCTGTGTTATGATTAAAAGTACAAAAAAAAAAAACCATTGTACAATAAGAGTTTAAGAAATGGCACCTTCTGGTGTGCAGTAATTGTTAATTATAGGAAGATAAATAATTTCAACTTGTAAAAGATGGAAATTATTGCCAGATTTCTCCACAAAATGTAAGTTAATTTTTCACAATTGAAGTTTAATCATGTGTCCAGCTGGACAAGCACTTTGAACAGTTTAGGGCTAAGCTGTATCTTTAACACTAATAGGAAATAAAATTAACATGTCATCATATTTGCTGAAACTGTCACTCTTCAGCCAATGAGGAAAGATAGCTGGTTAAGTAATGGAAAATGTGTGCATGGTGTGTAACTGACTCACACAAATGAAGTCCATTTTGCTTGAACAAATGAATAGTGAACTCATGTGGGGCCCTGGTAGCACTCAGTGTAATCCTGCCGCAAATGCACATAGACAAACCCGCCTGTGCATTTAAGACTGGGCCAATATGGAACCAGCAAACAATCTCATTTGGGACCTATTTTTCAGTCCATTTATTACCCACAGAGGCCCCACAAAGAAATGTTGGCTGAGTTTGCTGACCCCCCGCCGTCTGGAATGGTGCACTACAGGGACATTATTGCATAGCAATAACAACAATAAAGAATAGAATAATTTGTTTTCTAAAGGCAAATTACTAGGGGGACGTCACCAAAACAGAACAGCAGCAACAGTAATTCTCTGTCTGGATTACATTCTGTGTTTTTTAACGAATTTTTTGATTGTATGAATTGCATTTCTTATGATGATGTGACCCTTTTCAAATGCAGCTTCAAAGGGCTCAATCCCCAAACTTCAGCTTTAAAATTACCATAGAAATGACAAATCATCTCTGAAATCTCCAGCAGCTTTTCATCCAACAGTCTTGAGAGCATGAATGTTAGAAAGATTTAGCCTGTGGTTCCAGTCTGATCATGCCCATGAGGTTGCCATCTTCAAAGGAAATTGCATCTGAAGTTTTGGTAATTAGTCAGAAGAGCTATCTACATCAGGCATCATCATACAGTACAAGCAGCTGAATGCCTGCTTTGTCTCATCGCCTTGCTCCTTTTTTCTCTCTGTAAGTCATATCAAAGGGAATTTCAAGGGTGTTTAAAAGTTAAACTGAATCTTTAAAGGGGAATGACAATTCCTCCAAGCTTTGTGTGATGCACTTAAGTGCATTACCATTTGTCCGTTGATTAGTCCAATGAGAATACACCAAGAGCACAGGTTGGTTACTAATAAAGGTAGGGACAGATTTAGCCCATCATTTGGACAGATGGTTGCTGCCTCTCTTTTTCCTGTAGTGTCACACACTGTAATGGTGGCAGTGAATAAAAAGACTCTAAGACTTTAAGGAAACACTGCAACAGCTGTGCATCATCTTGTTCATGTAGTACATCCAGTCAGCATTGTCAACACCATCACCATCAGCAAAAGTATTGTTTGGAGGTATTTCCTGGTAATGAACACAGAGTCCTGTAAAACTAGCTTGAAGACCTGTTCTTGGAAACCCACCGATTTAAGCTGGGATGGCTCACTGCACACATCCAGGACACTACTAATCTGATTTGCATATGAATCACTGCTTACAGTGACAATCTGCTGAGAAGAAGAAAAAAAACTTAACGTTGTCTATCTGTATTCAAAATAGCAAATTCTGATGATAATAACTACAGCACAAAATAGGAAGTCACACGCGAACTTGGTAATTTAGGATCAATTCATAATTATGAACTTTTTGCAGTAGGATTTTTAGATCTCACCAGAAGCCTGGAAGGTCTAGCTGCTTCTCTTTTAACCTGCTCTGCAGCATCTGCATTGGGTTTTGTAATTTCCTGTGTGCAACAGGTACATTAATGGATAAAATGTCTGAACTCGGGGTCACATTTGTCTTTGATGGACTCATAAATTATGTCGACCTCACCTGAAACCATGATGCACTTGTTTCATAAACATGCTGCTCTGCATCAGCAGGTTGTATCCATGTTCCACTCATACAACATAATTTATACATGGAAATACTTTTGTGCAATTTTGAAACAGAATTTAGGCTAGCCTACATTAACCCATTTTATCAGCTCTCTGCTCTTCCCTAATCTGGAGTACTGTGTGTATAATACAAACATTAGAAACCAGGATTTAATTCAGTCAGTTACATATTCTGTGATCAAGTTTCCTTAAAATTGGTAGGTATAATTCTTTCATACCATACCAAACCAAATTATCATACCAAATTATCCATACCTAAACCTTGGAATACACAAATACTCTCTTGAAAGTAGTAATGTATTGTTAATCCATTGATAAAATGGCAGCATCTATGAGTTATGGTTGTAGGTCTGAAAGCACAATAGTTTTGGTTTTATGAGTTTCTGTGCTTGTTTCACCTTCCCTTCTACAATTGTAGAAGTAAAATGCACTCAATTCCGCATGCTCAGTGTTTTCCCCCTATTTTTATCCAGTGCAACACACCCACATCCAGACACACAGATGAATAAACTGTCGACATGCATGCATGCATGATTATGTGCTTTATTTTTTTTTCTGTGTGCTGACCAAACACCTGCCTGTGTCTCACATGTTTCTGGCATCATGATGATGGAAGACACCTGCTGTTCTCAGCAGAAAGCCTTCCCCAGTCCATGCTCCTGACATCCTGCCTGCATTATTCACAAGTCGAGTGGTAATCCAGTCACTTCTCTGACAGTCTTCCCTTGTGGAGACATGGGGCTGATGTGAAAAGCAGGATGGCTTAGTGGATCCATACCCTGATGTAACCTCTGCTGTGGGGAAAAGCCCAAATGTGGATGATTTTCCAGTCACTTCATTTTCACCTTTTAAAATGTAACAATTATTCTCGTTCTGCTGTCTGAGATAAGCCCATTTTAGACTGTATGAGGCACCCTGTAACTTAATTACATTGTTGTGATGCAGTGCATATTTTACAGCACATAACTCGCCAGCTTTCAATGGTTTATGGGTTTTTGTGTGCTGGAAATGAGTCCAGAGGTGCTTCTGAATGGATGTGACAATGTGGCTCAAGCTGATTTCAAAGATGAACAACTGTTGTCAGCACTGGACAGCGTCTATGAATCAGTGTGTAAATAAAGGTTTTAGTGCATATCCAATTGTATAAGATTTGGTTTTCGGGCTTTGTGTTGTAGTGAACACCTTTTCCTGCAAAGGGAGTGTAGTATGAACAGCAGGCTTTTGAGCTCTGTCTGTTTGCACAATATGCCTTCAAGTCAAAACAAGTAGTTAAACCTTGAGTACAGAGGTTGTTTTGTCACTACCCTTTAACACAACCCACAGGAACATACACCAGGATCTGAAGATGCTGTATCCCACAAATAAAATGTTTAATAAACCTTTTCCTTGTAAATAGTATTGGGGCTGATAAATATTTAGGAAAAATCATCTTTGTCAGTTTCAGGACAAGATAAGGTTAAAGAAAGGGGATACATTCAGCTTGCTAAATTGACACAGTGAGATAAGTACCTAAACATGGAGTTTATCAAATGACCTCCAGGGACTGGTGGCAAGGGCCAATCTTCATCTTCCCCCTCCCCACACCCTCATCCAACACCCCCACCCCACAATGTAAAAAAACCCAAAAAACTTTGAAACAGAAAGAAACACATTTACTAAGGTACAAAAATGGGGTTTTGTCTCCATAGCTAGATTTTATATCTATTAAATAAAAACACAAATTAATGCATGATGGGTTTTGGAGTGACAGCTGCCTTGCAGACTGTGGTGTTAACAGATAACTGTCAACACTTCAGCTGCTTAGCGGTTAGCCTAGATATTTGAGCTGTGAATTTAAAGGTACAAGAGCACAAACACTTGTATTTTCACAATAATATGGCTTGTGGTGCTGTTAATTGGATTATACCATTGCATCAGTTGCCTGTGAGTTGGCCTGGAAGGATCTGAAGACGAAGCTCAGCTAAGCACCAGGCAGGAGCTAGCTACTGTAACCAGATCTCAGTTGTCCTAGAAGGGTCTGGGGGTGAAGGTGGCTAATGCCGATTGAGCCACCTTTGCAGATTTTTAGCCACTAGTTTGACAAGTGCTCCCACCATCAACTATCTTTGGCCCATGCTGAAAACCACACACAAGTGCTAGTTAAGGCCTGCCTTTGGCCAGAGAACAAGCCACCACCTGGGGGCCGAGTTGGCAGCAGAAGTGGCCTTAGCCCCGTACTCCAACTGAGCCTGTTTTCGTCTGGACTCTTCCAGGCCAACCCTCTGTGACTGGACTTTACCCCCTACTGCTGCCAGTTTCTCTGTCCAAGCCACCTAGTTGTACCATGGCTAGCCTTGGGCTAGCTACCAAATGATGCAGTAGCTCCGCTGGATCTTAGCTGACACTCTGCAGTCCTTATTTCAGTCCTGGCAGCCCTTGATTCAGATGTTTCTGGAACAAAACGTGAAACAAGAAACAGGATGTTACACACAGTTACCACAAAATTACTAATCAGCTTCCCTGGATTTTAATATTTTGAACTCAAGCAAAGTTCAAGTCCAAAAGCATGCAATGCATGAAAATGCAACCCAAAGTAGTATACCTGAGTCAAACATCTAGTTTGAAATCACTTTCTCCTTGAAATTTCTTTTTTTCCTCTCTCCTTCTTTCTCCTTTCCCATCTCTCTCAACTGCTCTTCATTAGTTTTGACCATCTGGTCAACTCATCAGCCAAACAAAACCAAACCTAATCAGATGCAAGGTGTCACAGCAAAAAAAATCAAAAATCCACACCTAAAAACATTTGTGACATGGAAGTACTTTGCTTACAATAGCTGCAATTCCTAAATAGTAAATTATATATTTTAGTGAAAGGCACAGTGTGATCACATTATGACTTTTATTTCAAATCCATTGTGTTGGTGCGTAAAGGCAAAATTATAAAACCTGTCATTGCCCAAATACTTCTGATTGTAACTGTTCATAAAGGCAGGAAAGAAAAATTAATCTTATCTTTATGGTGATGATGTGGAGGCGAAATTACAAACTCTCACGCCCCATAAAACAGAAATTAACTGGTGCAACTAATTGTTTCTCTTGCCAAAGGCCACAGGCTGAGCACACATTTGGTATAGTAGTACGGCAAAATGTTTGTGCTTTTTTAGTTAAAAAAAAAAAAAAAAGTAAAGTTTGACAGGAGAGATTCAAAAATAAATAATATCTGTCATGGATGGTAAATTGAGATATCGTAACATAAACTGTTTTTTGAACCACTGTGTATATATGTTTATTTCAGCAGCAAAGTTGAACCTCAACATAGGGGTTATGGGAGACTGACTGAATTTTAGAGTCAGACCCTACTGCTAATTCAGTTAACTAGATTTTTCTCATTTCTGCAATGACTTTGGCTCTGAAAACCAAATGTTGCCCCTTGATTAAGATGTTTACTATTATTCATTGTGGGTTGACAGCCACAGTACATGAATTCAGTTAATTTTGCACAGAGCTATACAGTCATGTTACAGTACACTGGGAATGAAAGAGGTTCTTTTGTCTTGCACTGAAAATGACAGACTGATGTAGCAATAGAGCATAGCAGGATAATAGTTTAAAGCTAATGTTCAGTGATGTTCCTCTTCGACATTTAAATAGGGTGTCAAGGACTGAGGAGAGGTTCATCTGTCCTTCTGTCATCAGGGAGTAGAGCGCCTTCCTGGGCTATTATTAGACATCCGTCTTCCACCTCTGCTTTAGCTGTCGTCAGACAGAGAACTTTGAGCAGCATTAATGGACTTGTTTCCATGTTAAAACACACTCAGGCAAGAGTACAAGCTCTTGTAATGAACCAAGAGTCTTACACAACATTTTTGTTTGTGCTGCGAGTTCTACTTTAACATCAAACCAGTGAAAGTCAAACACTGTCTTCATGTTACCCTTCCAGCTGACACCTATCTTACAGTATGTAAAACATGTGTGATTTGATTTGGACTCATGCTGTACGTCCGCGTTACTGCTCATCAACACAATGGCGCCATCGAAGCATGCAGTCTAATGTGTTTTTCTGTCATGATGAGACTCTCAGCAGGCCATTAAAGGACTCTCCCTCCACCTCTGTCTACCTGCAAGCACTGCTCAGTTTTTCTCCTACTACAAAAACTAAATTTTTATTTAAATGTATGCAAAAAAAAATGGCATTAAGACACACACCATCACACAGCTGTGCCATGAGTGAACATCCAGGTGTGAGAACAGATAATGTAGCATTCTGTTCTATGAGGCTTATCTTAGACTAGACAAAAGATCTGTCTGTCTGAAAAGGTCATATACAGTATATCCATCTTAGAAAGGTCTTTCACAGTATATCCATCTAGAAAAGGTCTTAAACAGTATATCAATAAAAAGTGATAAACAGAACATCAAATTTCCTCAAATCCTGTCCCAAAAATCAGAAGCCATCAATTTCTTTTAAAGAGAACTCTTTAAGACATCTACAGATCATGCTATCGCAGCATGGCCTGCAGAACTATCAAAGATAACACATACCCATTTCATCCTGTTTTTACATTGGTGCCCTCTGGAAGGCGCTACAGGGCCCTAAAATGCCACACCATGAGACTGAGGAGTAGTTTCTACCCCTCAGCTGGCATAGATGTTAATTCCTAGCCTCCTACTTGGATCCCTTTCACATCCACATTTCATTTCTACTCCCACCATCTTAACAGGTCAAACGTGTTTTACTCTGCAATCACCACAATTCACATTTAACTTTTTGCAGTTTTTAATCATAGTTTTTACAGTAGCTTGATGTGTGAAAGTGTGTTTGTGTGTGGGTGAGTGAATGGGTTGCAGTGCATTTTTGATTTTTTAAATTTTGTTGTATTGTCTTTTAATGCAGTGGCATTAAAGACATTCATTCATTCATTCATTCATTCATGAGCTTTCCTTGATTTTTGCCACCTGTGTCTTATCAGCCCATGTGCATTTATGTTGCTGTCTCTTCTCCTTTCCCTGCCAATGTGTCAGTTGTGTTTCCTTGTGTTGTTTACCTGATTTCAGAAAGCAAGTTTAATTAAAAACTAAAGCATGTTCAATCTAAAATTATGTTACACTTCAGATAGCAAGGTAACTTGAACTTGATAAAGACCAGTAACTTGGGCCCATTTCAGAAATAACTTTTACTCAGAGCAAGTTACCATGGTAACATACTCTGTGAATATAACCTGGCAGATTGGAGTTTCTCTCTGTCTCCTCCCTTTAATAAAGCTGAAACACCTTTGACGTCATCAGCAGATCAGTCTTATAATGCACATTCTGTAATTCTGTTCTTTTATTTCTAAAGAGGCTGAACTGGTTAGAGTGGAGCCGTATTTGTGTCAGGAAAGTATGTTAAGGCTCCAAATAGATTGCTTGTTTGTTTTTTTGTTTGCTTGCTTGGCATACCCCAGGGATTGTTGTTTGAGCATTACTGTTCTTCTGCACAGTTGCATAAATACATCGTCTGTCCATGCATAGAAAGGATCACTCGTTGCGATGCCCTTATTTTCCACCAAATACTCTGTGTTGTTTTGAAAGTTTTCTTTATGACATAAATGCTAAATATAGATGCAGACCTGTGAGAAAAGTGGTCATGCTTCTGAAGTGGTTTCTCCCCTTATTTTTTTAAGCTATTAGTAGCTATTTCCTGGTCACAAACCCATAAGAGTCATCAAAAAATGAATTCACAGGGTTTCTGGTAGCCTACATGATTTAAAAATCAATATCATTAATAATTTATAATATA